>PYXC01002651.1:0-70000 GCA_015244755.2 Tenualosa ilisha
AAATACTGCAGCTGCAGAGGTGAGCTTTATTTGTGTTGTACACAGAGAGCATAAGAAGAGCTCAGTGACAAACCAACACACATGGTGAAGTGACCTCCAGGCAGGTGGTTAACTGATAAACAAGTAAACTTCAACAAAGCCGTAAACCTCCTAATAGAGTAGGCTGCTTGTTTGTTGAGTTAAGGGTAAGGGCAATAAAAACTTTTATTCAATGCCACAGCAAAGTCACCCAATTTCCAATTGAGTAGGTGAAAAGAATAACATAACGACTGACCGCTTGTCCCCACAATTATAACAAATTAAAGACCAAAAAAAAAAAAAAACTGCTAGTGGTTTATGAAACAGGAAGAGGGAGGATTTTTCTCACTGGTCTCTGCATGACACTATTGCAACACCAAACCACACTGATCTCAAGGTACACAACACTACTGCGTCACTAGGACCACTGCATTTCATGTCATCAACACAACAAAACATGGACAGAGGCAGATAGAGCAGGGTGGAGGGACAATGACTTTAATGAGTCAGTATTAGTTAGACTATCAGCTGTTCTAGATTTGATCCATGCCGAAGAAGACATGAAACCTCTACTTGCATTCTGCATTGTATTTGCTGGTAAGTTTACTTACAAATGCACTTACACACACACACACACATTTTGGACATTCTAACATTCAAAAATCTTTCTGAATGTCCAGTTTTGGAATTCTTTGCAAACGTCTTGGACATCTTTTCAATGTCAGATGTACTTATGGAGAAATACTGTTAATGAGACAAAACATCACCATAGTTATGCCCTTACTTATTTGCCACAGACTTGCAATGCATCGAATTAACTTGTAAGTTCAATCTAACAAATAGGGTGTGAAATAGTGTGTGGGCGTTCTGCTCCCAGTTTCCCTTGTTTAAACAGAGGACGTGTGAGTCAACATATAGGTTTCATGATCATGTGCAGAAATTGAGGAATTGTTAATTCTATTCATCACATGTTGTGATAATATTTAGTTCTTATTGTTATTCTTATTATTAAAACATAGATTTCAGAACCCATACTAAGATCTAGATACCAAGAAGTGTTAGATGATATGACCACCACTCACAACACAAACAAACCATCAACACTCCCCCCCCCCCCCCCCCCCCCCTCACAAAAGGCTTTACTCACTCACATGCATCTCACATAAATATTCATGTCATGCTAACCATTTGTAATCATCTTAGTGATGTAATCTGAGCAAGAATAATGTATCGTATTGAATAACAAATTCATAAGAAGATAAAAACAGATGATTTGGTCGCACAATATTTTATTTAGAAATGCAACTACCTACCAGTAACCAACACACTATTAACTGTGAAAGCGTGTATTCTGTAGAAAGATGCATTGCTCTGCTATGTGGCAATAGGCTATGTGGTTAAAAGTGTGATTGTGGGCCGGGCAGATTCTGGCTTCCTCTGAATTTGCCTTCTTTTGCGTAATACTGACTCTTGACGTTTAAATTTTGAACACATACTTACAACCTAAAGGGGTCATAATCAGATGTCCTTTTTCAGAATCTGGTTTGTACATTGCATATAGATCTACAGATATGGACCAGCCAACACACACACACACACACACACACACACTCAGACTTTCAAAAGAACTCATATCTCTCTCTGTCTTTCTCTTTGTGTATGTTTGTTTGTCTGTTTGTTTGTGTAGGAGCTCTGTCTGTGGAGTCTGTGATCAGGGTGACTGAATATGTGGGTAGATCAGCAGTGATCAGATGCCCCTATAAGACACAATATAAGAGATATCCCAAGTACCTCTGCAGAGGAAGGTGTATTCGCATTGAGGGCAAGGACATCCCTGTCCAGATCAAAACAGGTGACATCAATCCAGCTGTCAATGGGAGATTCTCCTTGCATGATGACACCACTGCCAGAGTCTTCACTGTGACCATCACTGGACTGACTGCCGAGGATTCTGGGAAATACTGGTGTGGCATCGGTTTAATACTGAAACATGACATGTACACTGAAGTGGAGTTGAATGTGATACCAGGTGACGGTTAGAAGATGTACAGTTTTTAGGGTTTTTTTTTTGTCATTTACAATATTTTAACTATCTCTCTCCCTCTCTCTCTCTCTCTCTCTTTCAGCTACCTCGCCAAGCCTGATCCAGACTCCTGCTCCGTGTCCTGAGTTCTTCTCTTCCTCTCCGTTTGGACATACCGTTTACTTCACAGCACTGCTGACTATTGGACCAGGTAACTACATCACATCTCTGAGTCCTAATTTACAGTTGTTCTCAGCTAATTTGGCACCAGGTAACCACATCACACTCCAGTTTTGTTTTTTTGTTTTTTTTTTTACCTCAACCAATTTAGCGCATTCCTAAGATCACAATTGAAATTCTAAATAATTCGACCTCAACATCATGTATTCACTTCAGCATGTAAAATCAGCAATTTGTCATTTCTGCAAGCCAATCATATTATTGTGTCAAGATGAATGTGAAGGCATTTTAGAACATAAAGTAAATGTAAGAGTATAAACAGATATTGGCTAAACACAACAGCCTATAGTGTCTGATCCTAAACATAGAGTAAATGTAAGAGTATAAACAGATATTGGCTAAACGCAACAGCCTATAGTGTCTGATCCTAAACATAGAGTAAATGTAAGAGTATAAACAGATATTGGCTAAACACAACAGCCTATAGTGTCTGATCCTAAACATAGAGTAAATGTAAGAGTATAAACAGATATTGGCTAAACACAACAGCCTATAGTGTCTGATCCTAAAGAGTTCTTCTCTCTCTCCCTCTCCCTCAGCACAATCGTCTGCTAAGATCTGTGACAACAGGTGAGCACTATCTATCTATCTATCTATCTATCTATCTATCTATCTATCTATCTATCTATCTATCTATCTATCTATCTATCTATCTATCTATCTATCTATGTATCTACAGTATCACTCCAGTTTTCACTCCAACCTTTAATTATTTTCATTTAGCTCTCCGGGTCCTACACTCTCTTTGACCTACTGGGTTGTACGTGTGACCATCATTCTGTCTGTGCTCACTTTAATGGCTCTGTGCTCTAGCATATGGTACAGGAGAACAAGCAGGTACACACACATACACACACACACACACACACACACACGCACAGTACTGTACATACCAGCTCCTTTAAGAATGTTGGTATTAGAAATAAATAAATAAATACATACATACATACATACATACATACATACATACATACATACACATACATACATACATACATACATACATACATGCATACATGCATACATACACACACACACATACATACATACATACATACATACATACATACATACACACACACATACATACATACATACATACATACATACATACATACATACATACATACATGCATACATACATACATACATACATACACACATACATACATACATACATACATACATACATACATACATACATACATACATACATACACTGCTGCTCAGCAAAGCTGATACCAAGTTCAGTGTTAAAGAAATATTCACTCCTTGCATTGTTTCACTGATCCTTCTATTTATGATTTGTCAGTGCTTTTGGCAGTCACGTCCCTGAATAACAAAAGCCTTGTGATTCCACTTGTGTGTCTAGGAATGGACCGCTTACTGAAGACAAAACCACAGTCGTCTTGGCCTGGTCTAGAACTACATCACCCATAAAGCAATGCATTTAATAACTGATCTCTGGGTTGACACTGAAGACAACCAATTAAAAAGACATCAGAAAGGCCCTGAACTGAGGAGCATGAAACAACTGAGACATCTTCCCTCAGATATAAAAAAATATATATATTAACTACTAACTAATATCTAGTAACTCCTTGTAGCCATATGAGGCTGTGGAGGCATTATTCTATATTTTGAGCTAATAGAGAGAAGAATGGTGGCAGAAAAGAGAAAGATGAGATGAGAGAGGGAGAGAGAAATGAAGGACCATTAAAGGGTTAAATGTGGTTTGAGAAGAGAAGGAAAAAAGTTGATGACAAAGAGGGAAATAAAAGCGAACGTCTGTCTATCTGTATATATATAACATAGTATGTCTCCCCCTATTGGTTTGGATATGCATTTACATTTGAATAGTGTCTAAGAATAATTGATGGCTCCTCCCCATCCCCTCTTTGAACATAGTAACAGATAATGCATTGGTGTAATTACCTATATGAAAGCAAATTGCTGTCTGTTTAGTGAGCTATGAGCTAATTATGTATCCTGGTAGTTGTAGTTGAACCACTAGAGGTCAACAGTGTCTACGTGGACCTTGGTACAGAGGTGGAGGTTTTGTATACTCATAAGTGTGGTTCCCCAAAATCAGAAATATATTTTTTGTGTTTTTATGGACTGGTGAATTATTATACATGGTCTGAAGGTCTGGATACTGTTTTGGTATTTCACAAGTAAAACTGTAAATAGCAGCTGCATCAATTCAGCTCATACGCTATTGGTTATTAATACATATCAATATATATCTATAAATGTATATATCGTTGTTGCTGATATTATTGTTTTAAATCAGCCTTTGGGGTTGGGTGTCAGACAAGAGTTAGAGCCATGTTATTCTATCGTTGCATCAAATCTTTCTCTAAAAATACAGGTTCAATTTCCAAAACTGAATTACTGGTCTTTTTAGCCAAGCAAACCATGCATCACAACATCAGCATTAAGATAGACTCCCCATCTGTTGCTCCTACCAAGGTTGCAAGAAACCTGGGTGTCATGATTGATGACCGGCTGACCTTTGCTGATCACGTTGTCTGTGTTCAAATTCAATGCACTGATGGTTATTAGGGTTTTGCTCCCTTGGACCTTGGCCGCCCTGCTGGGCAGGCGCAGTATTGCTGTTTCTTTGTCTGTTTGTGTTCTTGTACATGTGCTTCTGTTTTGTTTGCCTGCCCTGCCCCTTTCCCCTCCCTTGCGCCATACCTGTGCCCCATGATCCCATCACCTCGTAATGAGTGTCAGCTGGCTCCTGTTCTGTCCCGGTGTTCCTGACTCTTATTTAAGCCATAGTCTGTTCTTTGTTCAGTGTCTGATTGTCTGACCAGGTTCCTCGTGTTGGGAAGAATTTAACCTAGAATTACCAGCCTGTTCGTGAGTTTTGTTTGCCCTTGCTCTGTCTTTGTTTTTAGTCCTCGTGTTTTTGGTTCAACGGATATTTTGGTGTTTTTTACCCTGAACTGGAAATTTATATTGGACTTCTTGTGTTGTTTTTGCCTACTGACTTGTACTGTAAGATCTCCTGTGCTTTCTCCTTTTGCCTGAGCGGTGCCTGACTCTGGTGCCTTTTGTTCAATGGATATGTTGTGTTTTTTCCCTGAACTGTGCCTTGGAATTTTTTATTGGACTTCTTCTGGTGTGGTCTGTGTTTGCTTGAACTGTATCTGACTCTTGGGCCTGCACTAAAATAAATTTTCTGGACTGATCTGCATTTGGGTCTCTGTCTGATATCTTACAATGGTGGCCTACAGGATGATTGGTTCTGTTCCCATCTACATTAATACCCTCTTAAAGCCCTGTTTTACCCTCTGGCCACTTGGCTCCTCCAAGGAACGTTATCCAGCACGGCCAACACCTCGCACAGGTCAGTCCAGACTCTTCTCATTTGTTGTTCCACACAGGTGGAATGACCCTCCATGTGCTACCAGAGCAACAGATACCCTCTCCACCTTCAAAAAATACTTGAAGAACCAGCTCTTCAAAGAATATCTCCTGGCTTAAAATTTCTGAATACCAGGAGTACTCCCACTCTTTTTTTTTTTTATTACACTACTGCATTTTCATCTCAAAATACTGCAAATGTCATGTTGGCAATATGCACTCTTAGTTTTCATTGTGCTGTAGCTTGACTGTTATGCTCTTTTTGTAAGTCGCTTTGGATAAGAGCCTCTGGTAAATGCATAAATCTAATGTAAATGTAAATGCCATTAAACATTTGGACCCATGAGATATCAGAGGCACACTGGAGAATCTCTTCTGCTCTCTGTTGTCTTTTGTTCACATGACGGCAAGCCTTGAGCTCATCAGAGCCACGGGCCACAGGAGTTCACTAAAATAATCTGCAGAGAAGAAGTCTGTGGGGACCATGGAGCACATGACAGAAGTTCCACAGTCAAACAGCACACTTGTTGACGTGATGTGGCTTATAACAAAAATTTTAATCATATCTAGCACTGAAGAAAACACTGACACAAAACTCTATAGAGGTAAAAAACAAACAAGCAACATAATAAATGACCGCTTATCAAAGATAATCAAGCATACTATATCCACCAAAGGGGACACCATGCTTACGTACTTTGTGTTCGAGTATCGTTATAATTAGCGAGCTATGAATCTCCGGTGAAGTGTCTACATAGAGCAGAGAACAAGAAGGAATGGAAAACTGGCTGCAGGCTATGGTTAATGAGGCAGGAAGGAGGGGGAGTGTTCTGCTGGTCTTTACATGACACGAGCGCATCATCGAAACCACCGGTCTCGAAACAGCTCTTGTGCTAGGCTAAAAACACAGCACTACACGCCGTAATTAACACAAGTGTGTAAACGTCAAAGACTGAGAGAGCGAGGCAGATAAAGAGCCTTTCAAAACACAACACAACACAGATAAATGGAGAGAGCAGGATGAAAGGGTCATGAATTAAATGCTGTGGCGTCAATCAGATCATCAGCTGTTCAATTTGATCCGTGGTAAAGAAGACATGCGGCTTCTGATCGCTCTTTGCATTGTACTTGCTGGTAAGTTTCTTTACAAATCTACACAGACAAACACACACACACACACACACACACACATATACACACACACACACAAAACAGGACCTCTATTCAAGGATAAGAAATTAGAATTTTTAGCACAAAACAGCTGCGTTGTTTTATCCAAATAACAGTAATACTACCAAAGCATTAGATCTGGCAAACTACAGCAAGTTGCAAGTCTGACTGTGTGTGTGTATTTGTGTAGGTGCTCAGTCTGTGAAGACTGTGATTAAGGTGACTGGATATGTGGGGCGATCAGCAATAATCAGATGTCCCTATGACAGAAAATATGAAGTACACCCCAAGTACCTCTGCAGAGGAAAGCGTACTCGTGTCATAGGTAAAATCATTCCTGTCCAGTCTAGAAGAGGCCATGTCAGTGCTGTTAAAGGGAGATTCTCTCTGCTTGATGACATCAGTTCTAGAATCTTCACTGTGATCATCACTGGACTGACTGCAGAGGATTCTGGACAGTATTGGTGTGGCATTGCTGTAAAAAAGAAACAAGACGTGTACACAGAGGTGCAGTTGGATGTGATACAAGGTAACAATTAGAAGAACCTTATCCAGTTTTTTTTTTTTTTTTTTTTACAGTATTTTAACTGAATGTGCCAGAGATGTTTTTTTAAGTAATTTATTTTTATAGAGCATTTTTCAACACAAATGCCACTCAAGGATGCAGAAGTTGAAATAATTTAAGGACCCTGGTTACCATATTATATTATAGCAAGGCACTTCATCCTGAGCTGCTCTGGGGAGACTAGCCTTGAAGTAATTGATGAATGCAAGTCGCTTTGCATAAAAGCGTCAGCACTTTAAACAAATAGTAATCTCTTTCTCTCTCTCTCTCTCTCTCTCTCTGTCTCTCTCTCAGTTCCCTTGCCAAAGCCAACCCAGGCTCCAACTCCAACTCCAACTCCTCTGGTTCCCACTTCCTCTCCCTCAGTATACAAGGTTTCATCCACAGCACTGCTGACTGTTAGATCAGGTAACTACATCACATCTCCTAATGCACAGTTCTAAAGCAGATAATTCTGACCCTTGGTTTATGCACTGTAGTCTTCACTTGTGAAACAGCAGCCAACACTAACTACTGGGGGCACAGTAGCAACGCCAACTGATGAATCACACCAGATTTCTCCTTTAATGATCCTAACCTATCGATAACGTCACTGCAATATCAAGCTTACTGGGTATACAATAGCCAATGTCAGAGACTTCCTTCTCTAAGGTGGTATCAGGTCAGAATGAGGACTTTGCACTTTGAGATTATGATTTATCAGAGCACCTGTTCCTCTCCACTCCTTCCACATACCACCTACCTAAAATAAACCCAGGAACATCTACACTCACCCACAGGGCCACACAAAGAGTTTGTAAAGACAGTCCTAGAGATGAAATCTCTCTTTCTCTTTGCAGCACAACCATCTTCTGAGACTACTGAGGTGAGTGACAGGTGAGTCCCCATACATGTATGTATGTATATATGTATGTATGTACATATGTACAGTATGTGTGTGGTGTGGTGCAGGGTGTGTTTTAATAGCATAACAGGACAAAATTATGCTTTGAATCACGGAGTATAGCAAAATGCTCTTTAAGTCAATCAGACAGCAGTAGAAAAATGACCAATGAAACAGCCTAATCTATAGACGCAAACAATAGGTTATGTAGAAGCCTAGTCATATTTATACTGGTTATATATTTATCCGCATGAATGGAAAAGGCAAATCTTTCTTTACCAAACCCAAAATTAAAAAAATAAATTATCTTGATAAAAGAATAAAAAAAAGAAAATGACAAGGGCATTGACAGTAGCCTATAACAAGCAGATGTTTGCAAAAGACATCACAATACACAATGAATCAGAAATAAACAATATAATCTGCAGCACCTTATTTAACAAACAGCAAACAACAACAGGGTTAAGTCTGATCGACACTGTAAGCTTTAGAAGTTTTGTGGAAAATGTAATTTTACTTCATTGTTGCTTGCATGTTGCACGCAGCAGTCACAAGAAAAATAACCTATATGCATGATCCATCAGGCAACTTCAGTAGGTGTCGACCAAAATTTCCCAACTCTTCATTGCGCTGTAGCCTACATTAACCGCATGATAGTTTGTTTAAAATAAATGCATAAATAGCCTATAACACTCAACATAGCCTAAGCAGCAGCCGAATGGCCGTAGTAGGTGTGTGTGTGTGTGTGTGTGTGTGTAATCAAAGCAATGAAAGTGCATAAGCATCCCCCCTCAGATTATTTGCACTAATCACACCCTGTATGTATGGACAGTATATATGTATGTATGTGTATATGTATGTATATATGAGTGTATGTATATATGTATGTATATATGAGTGTATATATGCATATATGTATGTATGAGTGTACGTATGGATAAATGTAGGTTTATATGAGTGTATGTATGTGTATATGTATGTATATGAGTGTATGTATGCATATACATATGTATGTGTGTATGTATGTATGTATGTATGTATGTATTTGTGTATGTATCAATCTACCTGTTTCTCTCTCCGGTCTTCCATTTGTTACTTTCAGCTCTTTGGGTTTGACCTACTGGGCTGTACGCGTAGCTGTCATCATATCCGTGTTGTTCCTGACAACAGTCTGCCTAAACATGTGCTGCATGAAAAAAAACAGGTACACACACACACACACACACACACACACACACACACACAAACACATATATAGAGAAATTAACATTTTAAGTTTTAGCGTTGTTCCCCATGGGAGAAATTAGAACTTTTGTGATAAGAGTAGATTGAGAAGTGAGTGAGGCTGGAAAAAAAAAAAAAAAAAAACCTTAGTGGCTGGTCTTTCAGAACAAGGCAGACAAACCAGGCAATTGCCTGGGGCCTCTGCTGAAAGGGGTTCCAGGACCGGCTGATTTTTTACCATCCCATAAGATAGTCACACTGATGTTAGCCTAGACTACAAAGAAAAATCTTGCACAGAGTGATGGATATGGCTTGCAATTAAGGTTAACATCATGGATAGTATACGCACTTTTGGTGGGTTATAATGATGTGACTGTAATATGATTTATATAGGTGTTTTTTTTTTTTTTGGCCTGTTTGCATAGGGCCCCCCAAAAAGTACCTGCCTGGGGAATATTTGTAGAAAGAGTGACATTACAGAAGGCACATATTTGACATTTATTTTCTTCTCTCTCTCACTCTTTTTTCAATCTCTTTTTTTTCTCTTTCACCAGTCATGTCTCTGAAGAACAAAGGCGTTGTGGTTCCACCTGTGTGTCCAGCGATGGGACTTTTGCTGAGGAGACAACCAAAGCAGTCTCAGCAGAGACACTTTTATAGGAGGAGACACATCACTTCCATTGAAATGCATTATGGCGGTTTGTAACATAAAGATGGCAGAAACAGAATTGAGAAACTGGAGGCCCTGCCCCATATTTTTTCCTTCATACCCATGTGGCGATTGTTAGTGCACAACGCAGTGAGCAAATTCAAGTTTACTCTCTCCTTCATAACCATGTGGCGATTGTTAGTGCACAACGCAGTGAGCAAATTCAAGTTTACTCTCTCCTTCATAACCATGTGGCGATTGTTAGTGCACAACGCAGTGAGCAAATTCAAGTTTACTCTCTCCTTCATAACCATGTGGCGATTGTTAGTGCACAACGCAGTGAGCAAATTCAAGTTTACTCTCTCCTTCATAACCATGTGGCGATTGTTAGTGCACAACGCAGTGAGCAAATTCAAGTTTACTCTCTCCTTCATAACCATGTGGCGATTGTTAGTGCACAACGCAGTGAGCAAATTCAAGTTTACTCTCTCCTTCATAACCATGTGGCGATTGTTAGTGCACAACGCAGTGAGCAAATTCAAGTTTACTCTCTCCTTCATAACCATGTGGTGATTGTTAGTGCACAACGCAGTGAGCAAATTCAAGTTTAGAATAGCGTCTTTTTAAGAATTATTTGGGCAACCTTCACAAAGATATTTACATCATTAAATTCAGATGTAAACCTACACGTTGTAAGTAAATACGATCTGCCGATCAGGAGATATGTATATCTACCCATTTATTTAGATAGGGCCTGCACCCAAAATAAGATCTTTTAAAACAGTTGGTATTAGAAAAAAACAATACTAGTTACAGATAAGCCCTATAATGCTCAGCAAAGCTGATGCCAAGCTTTAGTTTTAAAGAAATATTCACTCCTTTAATTGTTTCACTGTTACTTTAATTGATTATTTGTCAGTGCTTTTGGCAGTTATGTCTCTGAAGAACATGGACATTGTCATTCCACCTGTGCGTCTGGCAATGGACCTCTTACTGAAGACAAAAACAGAGCAGTGTCAGCCTCCTTGGTCTAAAACTACATCACCCATAATGCAATGCATTTAATAACTGATCTCTGGGTTGACACTAGGGATAACCAATTAAGAAATCAGTGAAGGAGCATAAAACAACTGTACATGAGAGAAACACATCTGCCCTATAAGAAATATTTGTAGCCATAAGAAGCTGTGGAGGCAAAATTATATTGTGTGCTAATGGAGAGAAGACTGGTGGCAGAATAGATAAAGATAAGAAAAGAGAGAGAGAGAGAGAGAGAGAGAGAGAGAGAGAGAGAGAGAGAGAGAGAGAACTGAAGGACCATTAAAGAGTTTGAAAAGAGAAGGAAAAAAGTTGATGATAAAGAGGGAAATAAAGGTGTACATCTCGTCTATTTGTATATAAGAGACATAGTATGTCTCCCCCTATTGGTTTGGATATGCATTTACATTTGAATAGTGTCTAAGAATAATTGATGGCTCCCCATCCCCTCTTTGAACATAGTAACAGATAATAGATTGGTGTAATTATCTATCTGAAAGAAAGTTGTCTATTTAGTGAGCTATGAGCTAAATATGTAGTCTAGAAGTTGTAGTTTAAGTGGTCAACTGCTTCAATACATGGAGCTTGGTGCAGAGGTGGAGGTTTTGTATACTCATTGGTGTGGTTCCCCAAAATCAAAAATAAATGTTTGTACTTTTATGGATTTGTGAATTATTATACATGGTCTGAAGATCTGGATACTGTTTTGGTGTTTCACTAGTAAAACTGTAGATAGCAGCTGCATCAATTCAGCTCATATGCTTTTTTTTTTTTCTATCGTGTCATTTAAAGGACAAGGTAAGCGTTCAATTTCGTATATTCTTGCTATTAAACATTTTGACCAAAAGGGGGCATCAGACATCAGAAGCACACTGGAGAATCTCCTCTGCTATCTATAGCCTTTTGTTGACGTGACAGAAAACCTCGAGCTCATCAGAGCCACAGGCCACAGGGGTTCACTAAAATAATCTGCAGAGTAGATGACTATCTGTGAGGACCATGGAACACATGACAAGGTAACAAAAAACAAACAACAATATAATAACTGACCACTTGTCACAGATAATCAAGCACAATATCCACCCTATTTTCTATTATTACAACATTCTTCATTACTTTTCTGTTTGAACTTCTGTTCGGTCATCATTTCCAAAAGAATGAAATTCTGTTGAAGCTTTCAGACACAAAGAAATGATTAAAATGACAATAAAGTGGATAAGACAGAGCAGAGAACAAGAAAGACAAAGAAAGAATGGAAAACTGCAGGCTACGGTTAATGAGGTTATGAACTGCAGGCTATGGTTAATGAGGCAGGAAGGAGGGGGAGTGTTCTGCTGGTCTTTACATGACACGAGCGCATCATCGAAACCACCGGTCTCGAAACAGCTCTTGTGCTAGGCTAAAAACACAGCACTACACGCCATAATTAACACAAGTGTGTAAACGTCAAAGACTGAGAGAGCGAGGCAGATAAAGAGCCTTTCAAAACACAACACAACAGAGATAAATGGAGAGAGCAGGATGAAAGGGTCATTAATTAAATGCTGTGGCGTCAATCAGATCATCAGCTGTTGCAGATTTGATCTGTGGTAAAGAAGACATGCGGCTTCTGGTCGCTCTTTGCATTGTACTTGCTGGTAAGTTTCTTTACAAATGTACACAGACACACACACACACACACACACACACACAAACACATAACACAAGACAGTACCTCTATTCAAGGGTAAGAATTAGAATTTTGCAAAAAACAGTTTTGTAGTTTACAAATAAAAATATTGTTACCAAAGCGTTAGGTCTGGCGGACTACAGCAAGTCACAAGTCTGACTGTGTGTGTGTATTTGTGTAGGTGCTCAGTCTGTGAAGACTGTGATTAAGATGACTGGATATGTGGGAAGATCAGCAATTATCAAATGCCCTTATGATAGAGGTTATGAAATACACCCCAAGTATCTCTGCAGAGGAAAGTGTATTCGTGTCAAAGGCAAAGACATTCCTGTCCAGTCTAGAAGAGGCCACTTCAGTGCTGTTAATGGGAGATTCTCTCTGCTTGATGACATCAGTTCTAGAATTTTCACTGTGATCATCACTAGACTGACTGCAGAGGATTCTGGACAGTACTGGTGTGGCATTACTTTAAACATGAAACGAGACGTGTACACAGAGGTGCAGCTGGATGTGATACAAGGTAACAATTAGAAGATGTCCATTATCTTGTTTTTTTCTAAGTATTTAAGCTGAATACGCTAGAGAAGTGGTTAAGTAAGTATGTACGTGAATGAGCCTGGTTACCGTATTATATTATAGCAAGGCAGTTCAGCCTGAGTTGCTCTGAGGAGACTAGCTTTGAAGTAATTGATGAATGCAAGTCGCTTTGTATAAAAGCATCAGCACTTTAAACAAACAGTAATCTCTCTCTCTCTCTCTCTCTCTCTCAGTTCACTTCATCCTGAGCTGAGAGACTAGCCCTGAAATAATTGATGAATGTAGGTCGCTTTGCATAAATGAACAAATAGTGATATCTCTCTCTCTCTCTCTCTCTCTCTCTCTCTCTCTCTCTCTCTCGCTCTCTCAGTTCCCCAGACTCCAACTCCAACTCAAACTCCTCTGGTTCCCACTTCCTCTCCTTCTGTATACAAGGTTTCATCCACAGCCCTGCTGACTGTTGGATCAGGTAACTACATCACCTGCATCTCCTAATGCACAGTTCTGAAGCAGATCATTCAGACTAGGTCTTAATTTACAGTTTTAAAATGGACAACTTTGTACCTTAGTCATGATTGGCTGAACTGCCTTTGGTGATTTTGTGACCTCATACACCTGGCTGTCTGTCGTTCTTAATTACTGCACCCTACAAAAGTTATGGTGGCTGCATCTGTGCGTTACTAGGCAACACTTAGCTTACTCTGCTTCACGTTGTAAAATAATCATGAACTATGGCTTCTCATGGCTTATTGCTAAATTTTGGTGCATTTCTCTACTGCAATATCAAATATGCTAATTATGGGATAGCCATTGTCAGATCCCTCTTTCCCTCATTTGGTATCGGGTCAGAATGAGGACTTTGCACTTTGAGATTACAATTTATCTGTTCCTCTCTACTCCTTCCACATACCACCTACCTAAAATAAACCCAGGTACATCCACACACTCACCTGCAGGGCCACACAAAGAGTTTGTAAAGACAGTCCTAGAGATGAAATCTCTCTTTCTCTTTGCAGCACAACCATCTTCTGAGACTACTGAGGTGAGTGACAGGTGAGTCCCCATACATGTATGAATGTATATATGTACATATGTACATATGCACAGTATGTGTGTGCATGTATGCATGTATGTATGCATGTATGTATGTATGTATGTATGTATGCATGCATGTATGTATGTATGTATGTATGTATGTACGTATGTATGTATGTACGTATGTACGTATGTATGTATGTATGTATGTATGTATGTTTGTATGTATGTATGTATGTATGTATGTATGTATGTATGTATGTATGTATGTACGTATGTAAGTATGTATCTATGTTTGTATGTACGTATGTATGTATGTTTGTATGTATGTATGTATGTATGTATGTATGTACGTATGTATGTATGTATGTATGTATGTATGTATGTATGTATGTATGTATGTTTGTATGTATGTAAGTATGTATCTGTTTTTCTCTCCAATCTTCCTTTCCTTTCCATTTCATAATTTCAGCTCAGGGTTCAGTTTGACCTACTGGGCTGTACGTGTGGCCATCGTTGTGTCTGTACTGGCTCTGACAACTGTCTTCTTAAACATGTGGTACATGAGAAAAAGCAGGTACACACACACACACACACACACACACACACACACATACACACACACACACACACACACACACACACACACACACACACACACATATAAATAAATTAAAATTAGAAAAGAATACATTGTGAAGTTAAACAAAAAAAAGAGTATTTCGAGAACTGAGGCTGAATGAAAAAAATTTAAATCTCTGTACTAAATTTTCCTGTATTCTGAAATGCTTCAATTGTAGCAGATAGTTAAGTAAAACTGTAGGCAACTCTCATCAACAGTCCTGATCAGGAAGGCCATGAAAGCAGGTAGGCTTAGTCAGAATCTTCAATGTGTAGATGCTTTGTATCAGTATCCCAGCAATCAGGTCCCCCTACTGGAGAAGTCAAGGTACTGTCTTTTCAAACAGTCTATTTAATGCTCTATACACATCTATACACTTACAAAGCTCTCACTGCCTCAGGTTAAATGCCAGGGCCCTCAGAATTCTACCAGTGAAGTGTGGAGTTACTCTGAGCTTTGTTAATGGTGTAAAAATGCTAAAAAAGCAATTTCTTTGCATGGACAACACTATGCCCTTAGCGCTAGCATTCAAAAGTGCTGTGTTTTGGAATGCTGAGGGCAAATAGAGGTGGGCTATTGGACAAACATTTGTACTTGTTATCATGTTTCAATGCTCCCCATGTCCATTTCACAGCAGACTTCTCCCTTAACATTGAAACATTCTCTGGGGGAATATTAGTATTATAAGAGTGCCATTACAGGCACATATTTAACTTGATTTGGTTGCTGCTCTCACTCTCCTTTTCCTGACTGTTTTTTTCCTCTTTGACCAGTCATGTCTCTGAAGAACAAAGGCCTTGTGGTTCCACCTGTGTGTCCAGCGATGGGACTTTTGCTTAGGAGACAACCAAAGCAGTCTCAGCAGAGACACTTTTATAGGAGGAGAGACATCACTTAAAAAAAAAAAAAAACCTCCATAGAAATGTTCTATGGCAGTTTGTAATGTAAAGATGGTGGAATTGAGAAACTGGAGGACCTGTCTCACAGTGAAAGTAGTCATTTCCTGTAAGGGTTTCCCAGTATTTGTTCTCTGTTTGGCCCCATCTGCTGGACATCTCTGGGGTTTACCTTTTGTCACTCTGTGTTTACTGTCTCCCATCTGTTTGTGATTATTCTGTCAATTACCCACTCGTTATGTCTCTGCCCCTCATTGGTTCCTGCTCCCCTTCCCGTGGTATTTATTCCCCAGGGTTTGTTTGTTCTGCCTCTGATTGTCTTCCGGTTTCCCTGCAGTGTTCTTGCTCAGTGAGTTCCTTGACTGTGATGGCTGTTTTGCCCTGTCTATCTTGCCTGCTCTCTGGTTTTGTCGAGTTTTTTGACCTCCTGCCTTGAGATTTTAGTTGTGGTTTTTGATGCCTTCTGTTCCACTGGATTTTATGTATTTTTGAAGTTTTTGATGCTCTCTGCGTTCTTTACTTCCTGAAAGTCTGTGTGTCAAAGACTGAATAAATCTATCCTGCTTCTGATTCTGCGTTTGGGTCCTATTTTACTGGTACCCTGACAATTTCCATTGGCATGATTGACAATTAGTCTTTCTTTTTTTTTTTTTCTCTTTCTCTGTCATTGCCATGGGGTGAATGTTGGTACAGATGCAGTGAGCAAACACATGTTTAAAATTATTATTATTTTTTTTATCATTATTTAGGCAACCTTCATGAAGACATTGACATTGTTAAATTCAGTTTTATACAAGGATTCACACTATAGACTTTGTAAATAAATACGACCTGACAATCTGTAGATTTGTACATCTACCCGTTCATTTAGATACGGAATACACTTGTTACCCAAAATAACTGCCCAAGGCTTCACCAAGATGGCCATTGAGTGATGGGACTTGGCTTAGAAGGACTTAGGTCTCCATCTTTGTGGTCTAGAACTACAATACCCATAATGCAATGCATTTAACTGCTCTCTGGGTAAGCACTGAGGATAACCAATAGACACACAACACAACAGAGAACCAATGTATTTTGAACAGTACATAAGATAAAACACACATCTTCATTCAAAAGGAAAGAGTTGATGACACAGAGAGAGAGAGAAAAGTCATAACATATATTGTATGTATCACCCTATTGGTTTCGATTGGTAATTATATTTGAATATTGTCCTGCATGTGCAAACTCAGTTTGTCTTGATCCTGTTGTACTCATGCTGCTATCAGTTAATACCAACCTGTGTTTCACGACCTATTCTAAAGGACCTATTCTGACAACTACAGATCAAATTTGCCTGAGGGATTATAACTATACTTCCCCAGTATATATAAGTAATTTCCCCAGTATCAGCTGCACTGTGTGTAAACCACAGGACAGTGCTGATCCATCAATCCATAACCTGACTGCACCCATGATAAAAAACATGGGGCAGATGCCACTTCCATGCCTACTACTCCTGAGTCACCACTACTGATGCATCTGAACTGAAGCTACAACTAAAAAACAGGCCTACAGAAAAGCCAGAGAGTATTTTCGACTATCCGGTGACCTTTCAACAAACCACAGGCTTCAGCTGAGCTCTTACCCTTCTGTGGGTGTTGACAGTCTTCAAATGTGATATGTGTCACCTCCGCAAGTTGCCATGACAAGGAGACACATTCTTTACTTTTCTGATTCTTGGAATGTCCTAAAAGTAGCTGGATGATCTTGTAACACAAATAGTGACATTCTAACATGAACGGTGAAGAATAATTTGGTTTTTTTTTGGTTGTTAAGCAAAACCATAACAATGTGTAACATTAAACCTGATTCACAGTAAGGGTTGTTGTGGTGTTGCAATGTGATGACACAGGCAGGCAGGCTAAAAATCTAGTTTTGCTCAGCGGATATGTCTAGCCACGTACCATTAGAGTCTCAGTAGGTCTACGGTGCTCTGATTGGTCGTAGCACTTTCCAGTGTGAAAGACAACCACTGATTCTATCCCTAGTATTGAGCCCGGCCTAAAAGTAGGCCTAGTTTCATCACAGGAACTTTTCTAAAATGAATATGAGGTAGGGTATTTACTCTAGTGAAATGGTAAAAAGGCACACACACACACACACACACACACACCACCTAAAAGTGGTTCAGAAAGGAAATGGGAGGAGCCTTGCGTGCAGTCTCAACCAACTAGACCGATTTTAGTCCACTAGACCATATACACAAATAAACACACACACACACACACACACACAGAGAGAGAGAGAGAGAGAGAGAGAGAGAGAGAGAGAGAGAGAGAGAGTTCAGTCTCGACAAACTAGCCTGAGTCCACTAGACATACACAAACAAACAGACAGACAAACAGATTGAGAGACAGAGGAGGAGCTCACTTTACTAATGGAAAACATTTCAGGATTCTTTTATGTTCTCCTTCCAACTGAAGGCAAGAAAACACCCTTGATCACGTTCTTCTCCCTGCTTGTTGGTGAGTTATTTTGTCTTTATGAGCAATTGTGTGAAAAATGGCAAAGCACTGAAGGCTTTGACGGACGTTTCGAGCAAGACACCATTGTTCAGTGTGAGAATGATATTTCAATTTTACTTTATCCAAACCACATGGACAGTGACACACAAACTTCTAACACATGCCACACATGAATATAATTAACAAGGAGGAAATGCAACGAGGTACACAATACACACACAAACACACATACACATACACACACACACAAACACACAGACTTTGGTGGGGTGCAAAACACTTGCAGACAAATTCACATCTCAGACTAGATTATATTGACATTCAAAATGAAATGTCACTGTGGTTATTTTTTTTTTTTGTGTGTGTGTGTGTGTGTGTGTGTGTGTATGTGTGTAATACATGCAGGTATTAATTCTCTTGAGTCTGTCATACGACTGAATGGATATGTGGGTGGATCAACACTGATCAAATGCTCCTATGATAGAAGATATGAGGGAAACTCCAAGTACCTCTGCAGAGGAAGATGTATCTGGGGAAGTAAATACATTCCTGTCTGGACTAAAGGAGGTCAGAGCAAAGCAAGCAATGGTAGATTCTCTTTGAATGATGACACCACTGCTAGAGTCTTCACTGTGAACATCACTGGACTGACTGTACAGGATTCTGGACAATACTGGTGTGCGGTTAAAACAGGGTTTGGAAACTATGATGTTTACACTGAGCTAGATTTATATGTTGGAAGAGGTAAACATCAAGCCACATTTATGCAAAACAACAAAACTAAATATTTTAAAGGAGAAATGTGTGATTCAGTGCATAGCCCTGTTTGGGGAGAAAGAATGCGTATATATGATATGATATGATATGATATACCATAAACAGAGTAGCAAACTGGCAGCTAACATTAACTGAATGGGGCATATTAAAATGAAACTGAAAGTGAGCTTCTGTGCCCCATTCATTTAGTGTTAGCTGCCAGTTCACTGTTCACAGGTCTATGGATTGATTCACATCAGATCTCTTCTTTAATAAGATGATTATTTTCCTAGACATCCTCTGTTTGTCACTTCCTGTGTCAGGTCCCCCTCCCACCCCCACAACAAAAATCCGTTCATCCACTGAAGACCTCAGTCTCTCAGCATCACCTCCATCTCTATCGTCAACCTTATTCTCATCTCAAACTTCCAACACTGACCAAGTCTTGGAGACAACAAAATCTCAAATACGTATGAGACAGTAATTTGAATACTCCTCAGGCCTCCGCTCATCGACTCAGACAGAGTGCAGAGCACTGTGCTTCCATCGTTCTATTCCATTGTCTTCAATGCAGCCCCCTACACCAGCGCCAAAGTCTGCCACCACCGCCGCCTGTTGTTTATGATTCAGGTGTATTTGTCAGAGCAATTCGATAAAGTCCATTAGTGATTCCACGGGCTACTGTGCTATGTTCGCTGTGCACAGTGGACTGCTAAATTAGAAAGTGCTCAGCAATGATGTCGGAGCCGGTGTACGGAGGCCTTTATTGTGTCTGATTTATAAGAATAGTGTCCATTAATTTACACACACATTAATACATTCATTTTAGAATTTATGTAAAACAACCCCCCCCCCCAAAAAAAAAAAGAAAAAAAAATCTAGTATATTCATATGTAATATTACATTTAAAATATAGATATCTTCATATCCACACATATACATCAGTTGATGTTCATATAATGTGTGTCCATCTACATTGTTTTCCAAAGGCCAGCCAAGTGCTCCTGTGCTTCAAGTGGACCAAGGGATCTCTATCATTATCCTGATCTTGAGCGCTGTGGTTGTGTTGTCCATAGCGACAGGGGGTTGGTCGGCCTTATATTACAAACAAAGAAGGAACAAGCAGTCTGCAGGTACACATACACACAAAGACTTTCAATATTTCTTTGGATTGACAGATAGACATTTAACATCAGTATTACAATCATCTGCTCATACATATTTGATGAGTCACAATGGGTTAGAGTGTTGGTGTTTGCTGTGGGATAGCATCGGGCCTCTCTCCGCCATTGCTCACACACACACACACACACACACACACACACACACAGTCACTCACTGCATGCATTCAGCTGTAGAATGAGCAAATCATCAGGTCTATTGTTGTATGATGTCCAAGTCACATGTGAGTGAGACCATTTATTGCTCTAAGTTTGTGGTCAGGACTTATATATCAGGACCCCATACAGCAACTGAAAGTATCATCAACTTTCTCTAGTTAGTACAGTCTCCCTCTCTCTCTGCAACCACCAACCCCCCCCCCCCCCCACACACACACACACACACAAAAACGTAGTGCTCACCTCACTCACATTTCTCCTGGTCTCTGCTCTGGTCTCTCACAGACTGTGGCCCGTTTAACCTTCAAGACAGAGAGTGTGTGAACAAGGTAAGACAACTTTGGTTGCGATCACTGGTTTTATACTGTGCTTAAGTGCACAGGTGAAAAAATGCATGAATGTAAAATTTGATATTGCAACACACAGTGACACAGACTCAATCAAATATCAATTTACTGGCTTTGTCGTCTTATTGATAGTCAAATGACTCATTATGGGGTGAATGAAAGCTTTATTACAGCCTTTGTGTGAATTTATTAAATTAATTAATTAATTTATTTATTAATTAATTTATTATATTGATTTATGGAACACCTCGCCGCAGATGGAACCAAAACTAACAGAGTTGCAAAATTGTGTTTATTACTTTGTCAGTCAACGTACCTTTATCATTGCTGGTTCCTGTTGTCAAAAACCCCCAGACTTGCTTTGTGTCCTTTTAATGATCAACACTTGAGCTGCATTTAGTATCTGGACAAAACCAAGATACTGCCATCTTGTGGCCAATGGCTAGTATGATAAAATGTACACACCATTGTCTAAAGGGCTGTGACGAGGAGATAGCAGTAATCATAACACAGGTCATTTCAGTCAGCCTTATCATCACATGCTAAAGAACCATATGACATATAACATTGTTAGTAAGCCAGTATAATCACTCTTTACTTTTATTTTGTTAATGTCTTATTAATGTTGTATAAATGTGATATTAATGTCCTCTAGCCCAATGGCTATGAGATGTCTGGAGAGCTGGGGAGTGTCCCTGAATCCGGGGTATCCGGAAGTGGCCTGTATTGCCTTGCAGGCCCCCATGACCGACCCTCACTGCACTCCACTGTCAACACAGTCAGGAAAACCACAGAGCAGCCCATCTACTGCAATTCTCAGGACATTGTCATTTACTCCATTTTCAGTCTGCCTGAAGAAACTACATCTCCCACAATGCACTATTCTATAATTATTGAATCACAACTGACCTCTAGTGCCAATGATTCAGCAACACTGGGGCAGAATGGGGAGGGTGAAATTATTTACTCAGAAGTACAGCAAAGGAACACATAATTACTTTTTAATTGATGAATTGTGGTAGCCTGGGTAAAAACAAAAATGTACTGCTAGTAATTTTAAACCATCTGGTGTGACTATAGACAATGCTTTTGCTGCACTTTTAGAGTTTCGTAAGAGTGTAATGCTTCAATTTAACTTCAAATCTCATGCTGGTTACCCCCCTGGAAATGGGATGTCAATCACTTGCTCGCAGACCCTACTTTTGTCTTGACTGGCATGGGTCTGGTCCAGAGTTATTATATATTATGCCTGAAAATACTGAAGGTCTGAGTGCATGCTATGTGACAAATAATACTGTATATATTGCCTACACATGCAACTTCCTATGTAGCTTGAAGTAAATATAAATCATTACATCACTGCTGTCAATAGATTAAAAAAAAATAATAATGTGATTAATCACAACATAAAATTTGAATTAATCAGGATCAATCACAATTAATAACAAAGTTAAAGTTCCAGAATTCCCCTTTATTTATTTGTGTGTGTGTGTGTGTGTGAAGAAAGAATGTCACGCATGCCCATGCCCCATGGCACAAGAGCACTAGCAGATAGACACACAAAATGTAAATTAACACACACACACAAACACACACACACACACACACACACACACACACACACACACACACAGGATAGCAAAATTTGAAATGAGACAATATTTATTTATTATTATTTTAATATTAATTTGAAACCATACATTATCATTTACATGAAACACAGAGAGATGTACAAATCAATTGAGAAGTAAAGCAGGTTTACATGAGACCTATTCAGCTGTGAAGTCTTTGGCATGAAGTACTAATTTGTGTTGTTTGTCTTGTTTAACTCTTTTGGCAGTCATGTCTCTGAAGATTCTGTTTGCCCAGAGAATAAACTCTTGCTGAGGACACAACTAGAATGGGGCTCAGCCTTTGTGATCTAGAACTACATCATGCAATGCACAACAAGATATCCAGTGTGATTCAATCCAAAGCCCTATTGTTTGAGGTCACTGAATGTTGTCTGTAGGAGATCTGTTGAAGAAAACTGGATACAGTATAGATGGAATAGTGAACCGTTAGCTAACATTAACTGAACGGGCCACATTAACTTACTGTTAGTTTCATTTTCCTATGTCTTATTCAGTCAACCTTACCAGCCGGTTTGCTATGTGGTCCATTTTAAATCAAATTTTCTCATGGATTGAATTGTCGACCGGCTTTACTGCAAGCAAGTCAGTCCCTTCCTCCACAACCAACTCATTTTATCTTGAAAACATGACAAAGAAAGCAGTGTATTAAATTACCATATGCATGCATGTTAATGTCACAAACATGCATGATGTGTGTTTTTGCTTGTTGTAATAGGCTATAGTAGCCAGTGGTGGTTCTACAATGAATTACTCCCCGGGGTGAAATTGTGAGGTATAGTAAGCATCATAGCTCGAAGGCTAACACACGTAAGACTCACACCACCAGTTAACATTAGCCCTTCGTTAATGGCATGGATACCGTAATTATACAGAGAGAACAGAGCTGCATACCTTTATCTTTTGCCTGTTTCTCCTCTTCTTCTTTGCTTTTTTTCTGTATTGGGCTCCTGATGGCTTTGGCCTTTTCCTGTCCATGTTTGGCACTTGGCAGTCAATATATTTCCCATGATCCCATCCCCCAACACTGTCACTCATGACCAGGAGTAAACCAATTCACCTTGGTGACCACATGATCGTCTAGTATATTTCTATTAGCCATTTCACATGCATTTAAAAAAAAGGAATTATAAACTTGTATTTATAATATTATGAATGAAATGTATGTTATTTGGAAGAAAGTTGATGTGTGACTGACTTTAGAGCACTAATTCCATTAGAGTATTGCTCTATACAGTGGATCCCCGTTCCCCCCTTGGCGTTGCGTTGCATTTGCAACCCACAGCTCACACACAGCTTCTGTGCACGGCACCTTCTCAGCAAGCAAGGACGCCTGCAGGTAGGGGGCGCCAATGTGCCAATTGCCCACACAGTGATATGAAAGATATTCAGAGACAGTTGTTTATTTATGTTTTTTTATTTTACAAAAAAGTGTTTCTGATTTGGGGCTGACTGACAGTATGACATGTGATTATGATGGTGTGGTGATGTGATGGTGCAGGACGATGCAGTACAAGAGGTCCACTTGTGTGCACAATCAGTACACAAACAATGTACTCTGACATGTGCAGACACACACACACACGCACGCACACACGCACGCACGCACACACACACACAGCTACAGGTTGGGGCATTCATGCAACTATGCACAAAGACACAAAAACACTATGGCTCACAACATGGTCTGTGCCTCAGTGAGGAAGGAGGAGGAACCTGTGGTCTTTACAGACCAGACACAATTTACACAATGAGTACTTCCAAATCAAACTCTAATCCACAGACAAGCAAGCAGGCGGGCAGACAGACAGACAGACAGACAGACAGACAGACAGGTAGATAGACAGACAGACAGACAGACAGACACATAGATAGATAGATAGATAGATAGATAGATAGATAGATAGATAGATAGATAGATAGATAGATAGATAGGTGGGGGAAAAAGAGAAAGTGGGAAAGACACTTTGCTCTCTCTCTCTCTCTCTCTCACACACACACACACACACACACACACACAATACTGTATTCCTGTTTTTCACCAGTGGAGGACATGGAAACACTTCTGATCATCTTCTTCTGTCTGTTCATTGGTGAGTTACTCCTTCCAGATCACTCACACAGAAAACACAATTGCTCTCTCTCTCTGTCTCTCACACTCCACACACATACACACACACACCTGGGAGATGAATTTGGTCTGCAAGTGCATCTGACATTGAGCTCCTTGTAGCCCGGATCAAAATCTTCAATATCCCACGAGCCAATCACAAATGCTTTTTTTGGTTTGGATTAGGACTCCTATAATATCAGATGGCAGAATGACTATGCTCATTAGTGGTGTCAACAATAATCGATGCGGCAATGCATTGCAATGCGGGGTGTGGACGATTCAGCATCGATTCGGCAGCATGCTGAATGGATTCAGCGCATTTAAAAATAATTAAATAAATTGTCTTGTCGAATGATGTCCCATGTGCTGCAGACCAGGGCCGTTCATGAGAGCCACACAGGGGCAATGTGACCATCACTGGACTGACTGCACAGGATTCTGGACCATACTGGTGTGGGGTCAAAACAGGGTTAGGGAAAACTGATGTTTACTCTGAAGTTGAACTAAAAGCTGAAAAAGGTAAATAATAAAAAAAATGGTCTATTTGTTTTTTATCATTATTATTTCACTGAGACATATCTCATATCTCTGTTATTCCATCTTACTGTGCCCCCTTCCTCACAAGTCACAACACTTCAGCCCTCCACTGAAGGTCACACTGTCTCACCATCATCATCATCATCATCTTCAGCATCATCATCACCCTCGGCTCCACCATCCAGGACCTCCCAGTGTGACAAGAACATGACTAGTGTGTATCAATGTTTTACCTCTCTAGTATCAAGTACTCAAAATATGACTGTTCTTTAGTATAAATTTAATTCTCTCTTGTTCTGAAAGGTGGAGAATCGACTCCCAGTACCACATATCATATATCAGAGCAGCTAATCAATCTTTAGCTAATCAAATAAGAAATTATTATAACCAGTGTCCAACATGTCCATTAAAAAAAACAAACAAACAACAAAAAACAACAAAAAAAAAAAAACAAAAAAAAAACTGTAACCAACAGGGGTTTTAACAAATTTGCTTTTATGCTCACCTCCCGATCCATGGTGCTACGAGATGCAGGTTTGCTGAATGCAGTACTGAACTGCAAGGGACAACGGAGGTTACGCTGGTCTGTAAGACAGTGTGTGCCGGCAACTTGTAATGGCCGATGGTCATTGATGGTTTCATATAATCTCTTGCTGGTCTTTGTTAGGATTGGCTGGGCCATGGGCTGTGCATGGGGGTGTGACCCATTTTGTCAAGCTGGTTATGCTAGCATACAGTAAAGGATAAATCTGGTGTAATGCAATCCATAACGGTGTTGTTTAAAGTCACTAAGTGCTGTCTGTAGGTACAAGAACCAGAACGTTTAATACAATATAGACCAAATCACAAATTGCCAACTAAAGCTAACTTAATGTGGCATGGAAAAATTACACTAAAAGTGAGTTTCCGGGCCCCATTCAGTTAGTTGTAGCAGTCAGTTCAGTATTCAGTTTATTTTTTATCAAATTGTACAGTTCTCTTTTCCTACTGACAATACTTGGTGACCTCGAACAACAGGACTATGGATTGATTTACATTAGATTTCTCCTCAAAAATCACATCAGGCTGTTCAATCCAGTTTAAACATGTGTGTTATTAAAGGATAATTCTGAGCCCCTTTTCTGACTTGTCTAGGATGCAATAGATCGGTTGACACTGCAGTTTTGATGATTGGTCCTGTCTCAACTATTTGGCTCAACTAATAGTCTCTACCTGCTCTACCTGCTTCAGAATGGCTAACTATGGACATTCACAATTCTGTCCTTAAAAACAACCCTAAAAGTTAGTCTTAAAACATGTGTAACTCACTGAGTGGTTAATAATGTTCGCTGATGTTCCAAAATTCCGAAATACCATTTCTGTCGTGTTTTATGTGGCATTTTGTAAATTCTGGAACAATTTTTTTTTCAAATACCTCAAAACCACATACCCTTCCACTATATAGGCCTATATTTAAATCTGAAGCAATGCACACTCGAGATCACTTGATGGCAGAGTAATATCAACAAGCAATGAGTCTTCCAAGAGAGATCAATGGGATTTACAAAATGTTTTAGCTGGTTTGATCAGAATTTTTGTATTATGTTTTGATGTTTTAGCTGGTTTGATTAGTTTATGATGACCATTCTAGCTGTTTTACTGGTCAGCCAACTCTCCATACCAGTCTAACCAGTCAGCCTCCAACAATGTCCAGTTTGACAGTTTGTAGCTAAGTGCTGTTGTAAGGTATAAGAATGACAACATGTGGTACAATACTGAGCAAATTTGCTAACTTGCAGCTAATGCTAACTGAATGTTCCAGAGAACAACAAAATAAAACTGAAACAAAGTTTCCTTGCCCCCATCTGTTAGCTTTTGCTGCTGTTTCACTATGCGGTCCACGTTTTATCAGATATTCTCGTTCTTATTTCCGCTTTACAGCACTTGTCAGCCACAGGGCTATGGGTTGATTGACTCCAGACTTGCTTCAAGGTGTGTTTTCACATGATTTGATGGTTTGGCTGGGTTGACGATCAGCTAGTAAGTATACAGTTTAAGTATAATACTCTTTTGATCCTGAGAGGGAAATTAAATTTCTGGATTATCATCACATCTGTGAATTAGTGACAGGCAGTGAGGTAAAGCACACACTAACCCAGAGCAGTGGGCAACTTGCTGATGTGGCACCGCAGATAGCAGTCGACTTGGAAATGGCTCTGCCCACAAACTGGCAGATCCACTTAACAGTCACCTTTGTTTTTACTGCCATGACACATACACTGGCCTGGATTAACCCAGATAGCAAAATGCTGGCGGTCGGCTGATGTTTTAGCTTGTCGGTTCTCTGGCGGCTTATTGCTATTTTGCCGCTTTATCGTATTTCCCAAATCACAGAAATACCTCATACAGCAAAAGAGTGACAGGGTGCCAGCGTCCCACTGGCCAGCGTCTTGCTGTCTTGGTAAGCATCCGTGGGCAGGAAACACAGTCACAGCAGAAACAGCATTGAGTCACTGAAACGGACATTGGACTTTCAAACTTGGCCAAACTGTGTTAGAGATTAATTGTTTCTGTTATGATAATGGAGAGTGCTTGTGAAAGAAAGCCTATCTTTAAAACTTGCTAATGTTGCAAATGTTACCTGGATAGCAAGGGGTTGAAATTTTAAGCTTACTTAACACTACTATGAAATTATTGAGAGTTATTGGTGTTGAGAGTGAATATGTAAAATAAACATTTTCAAATAGGCTCAGTTATAGAAGTATAACAAAACCTGAGTTAGCTGCTTAGCAGTGCAAGTATATTTGTTGGATAGTCAGATCTGAGCTACAGCAGTAGGTATCCTTGTTTATTGAACTTCAAAACGACTTGACAAATCTTTCATGTTTACTAACTCAACTACTGTAGCATTTTATGGTGAATATGAGTTGCATAAGCACCTCTTGCAACTTAGTATGAGCAGGTGCTAGCAACTAGCGTGCATGCCCTAGAACTGGGTCGTGGCATTGGCTGCATACTAAACGAGTGTGTGCGTTGACAATTTATTTTGAATTTATGGATATTACAAAAAATACGACACCATGGATAACCAAGCCATTTTTATCATTTCTTTTTCACAGCTGCATTATGTCTCCTCTCGAGTGTCCGGCATGCTTTCCAGTCCATTACATGATCCTGTTTTCACACGAAACCGAGGCATTCTGAACCTTGTCTTTGCAAAGGCAATGTTCCTTCTATTGCTCTTTAACAATTCATTGATTAACATGAAGCTTTATCACAATTCAAGACCAGTTGTGGGCAGAAACAATGTGTTAAATTTATGTTTCCAGTCCAAGTCCTCCACCTCATCCTCCATGTCATCCACTGTGGCCACCCCATCAACATATCTTCAACTTCTGTGCACCAGGTCTCTTCTACACTTTTGTCAGGTGGGCATAACGACCCTTTAACCCCACATTCATTTTCTGAATATTAATAGATGATTCAAACACAAATCATCTTCATACCTTCATACGTTTATATTCCACAGTTGCATCGTCTCTCCTTTTGACTCTTCAAGTGTTAAGACCTCCTGTTTTCTTTTCTGCACCACAGAATGAACAGCAGCAGCACACATCTGTGCACATACACACATGCACACACACACACAGACACACACACACACAAACAGCCAGTAACAAACATTTGCAAATATATACTGCACATAGATACAACAACATAAAAACTCACATTTACTAAACTGCATACACATTGTTTAATGTCACAGGGTTCTAGGTTTGAAAAGTCACTGATGGTGACATCATCACTGCTGTTCAGTCTGAGGTGCAGAGAGGAAACAGGAGATTTTCACACATTAGATGCACTTGAAGAGTCCATTCAGACACCCAAACAGAAACCTAATGCAGAGAGAAAGAGAGAGAGAGAGAGAATCACAATAACAGAGATACATTCCAACTTAATTCTCTATACAATACCCAGGATGGGCATGGAAACTTCTTTGATTATCTTTTTCTATCTGCTTAATGGTGAGTTATTCCAACTGTACCATGCAGACACTATTTAACACATTGTACGTCACATGTCTATGAGACAGATGGCATAGAGATGCAACAAGACACATCCACTCACTCTGCCTCTTTGCCAACATTCTGTGTAAATTCACTCTGTGTTTCTCTATTTGTCTGTTTTCAGAATGTACTGCATTATCAAGTAATTGTCTGTAGTCCACTGAAGATTTCTCAATGTTAATCTACCTTTTTCACTGTTAATCTACCTTTTAGTAGTCACTAGCATGCATTATATAAAATATATGACATAGTGACAATGGGCATGTGCACATAGGACGAAAAGTCCCAGAAGGGTGTGCGTTTCGGGATGGTTACTCTTTTCCGGTGAACGTCAGTTCAGTACGGTAGGCTAGATTGATATTAGGCATAAGTACTAGTGGTATAGTGTAGTTATAGCAGTTTACTATCCACAGTAAACCTACCTAATAAGTCTCCATGTTCCTTACCAGTACATGGGAAATTCTCACCTCCCAGAATGGACTATCAAGAGCACAGGTGTGTGTGTGTGTGTGTGTGTGTGTGTGTGTATCTGTGTTCATCTTGTGGAATCAGTGATGAAGTTGGCTGGATAGGTCTACCTGGATTGATCTATTTGACCATCTATTTGTGTGTAAGTCTGATCTGTTCAAGTAGCTTGTATTTCTTTCTCATCTTTGTTGGTGTACTTCTGTGTGTATGTGGACGCACATATGTTCTTCCCGTGGAGTTTGTTAACCAATTAGCACACTTATCAGCCATACTCTCTATTGATCATCCTTTCAGTTTGTGCCATGAGAGGCAATATTGTCACTGTTTGCTGCTGCTGTAGTACCTGTCTCTCCAGCCATGCAACTTCACTGTGCAGTATCACCCTGGTGTTTCAAACACGGGGACAGACTTCCTGTCCCACAACCCAGAGGGGTAGCAAGTATGAAGATGGAGCCCTGCTTGAAGGAGTGGTCTTCCCTGGAAAGATAGGCGTCGTCTGCAGAGGAGGTGGAAAATGTGTTGTTGCCCGTTAGCATTAAGCTACATACATTAAATTTAATACAAATATTAAGTTTCAAACACAACTCTTTATTTTGCACACAAACATAACTTGACAGCCAACTCGGGCACAGGTAGCACATTCAAACATCGATCAACAGCCTACATGATTGTAATTGGTAATATTGTATTGAAGACATTTATATTTTCATAGATAACTGATTTGGACAAATGTGCAATAGGTGTTAAGTCCCTGAGACATGTCTGTAAGTTTGTAAGATAACACCTGCTAATACACCTGTGGAGTAAATGCCATTTATTTTTCCTTATTGTTTCGGATTATTGAAAGTACTTTGTTGTTATTGTTATGTTGTTTTTTTGTTTGTTTACTATTTTGTTGTTTTTTTTTCTCTGTTGCATTTATCTGCTAATGGCAAATAAAACTGTACTGGACTGGCTAACATGGGAATTTGTGCACATACTTGATTGAAAAACAAACAGACCAAAAGCCACATGGAAAGGCAAAGAGAGTTACCTTGTCTTCATTATGTAGACTAAGATGTGTGTTTTTTTTTTTTTTTGTTATTTTCTGTGACATCAAGCGTCACTGTTAACACCGTGCATCCGACCTGCATAGAAATGCACAGGTTGTTTTAATTATGACCACAGCCCATCTGAGTTTTCAAATGAGGTCTTCAGTAGATTATTCTGTAGAGAATTATTTTTTGTAGTACTGTACATGGCGGATGAGATAAGAAAGCTCAACAAAAATAAGACACGCATTAGCTGAAGTGTCCTGAGCTCAAAGTGGAATTTGCACCTGACTGAAACTAGAACAAGAACAGAACAAAAACAAGAACCACAACTTCAAGAGAACTTCACCTTGACAAAAGCGACTAAGCAAGCATAAAGGATTTTTTTTTAAAACACTGTAAATGTTCCAAAGATAACCTATGTTAACCTGTAGTTTAGTAGTTAAGTAGTAGATGTTGTGGCTAACTGAGAGGCTAATAACATTTCCACCAAAGCTTTGAGTGGAAATGTTGATAGTTTGAGCTTTGGTGAGCCTCTTGACTGGAAATTGCATCTCAATTGTTTAATTGCTGCAATGGAAATTGGACTGTTTTACCTCCTCTGGGAAAATCCACTGTGAGAAAACAATAAATTCTATTTGTGAATGTTATTAAATGGAAAACAACTATTTTTCCATTTCCACACACTGCTGCCTATAAAGATACAAATGAAAACACTCTCTTTTTAGATTTTCTATTTTCTTTTCAGTCTGAAATCCAATGAACAGCAGGTGCATGGGCCTAGGGAGTTAAGGTCACTAATTGGAAAACAAGAAAGGTGAAAAGCAAAGACAATTCCTATGTTGTCATTATAGACTGCGTTTACATGTAGCTGGATATCTATAAAATGAATATTTATTCATGTGGTTGCCTCATTTATACATTAACAGAGGATTTTTACAACTTCAAAAACTCAAAGTGGAAATCTCTGAATACTCCTAATACTCCTTGGAGAATGTGGTCTTCCGAGTACAGGATTATTTTTGTAGTACTGTAAGAGACAAGAAAGCTCAACAACAAAATGGCAAACTCTTGCTTACTTGTCCTGAGCTCAAAGTGGCTTGAAACTAGAATAAGAATATCAAAAACAAGAACCAAAACTTTCAGAGAACTCCACCTCAACAAGAAACAACAACTGAGCAAGGCTAAGCAAGTATAAAGGGAAATGAAATTAATTTAAAATTTAAAAATGAAGTGTAACTGGGAAAGTACTGGAAGGGTGAGAAATGGTTAAGTTAATACAACAGGAAGTAGGAGGAGTCTCTTTGCAACTCGTTGCACTGATGGTATTGCTGCGCTGCACACACAGCGAATCCACCTATAACACACACATAAACACATAAACTCAAATGACAGAGGCATCCAGTTCAACACAACAGACATTAAGAGGAAGTAGTAATGATGAGTTTCATGCTGTAGCCATAGTAAAACCTTTTATATTATAGATTTTGTTCCATGCTAAAGAAGACATGATAACGCCTTTGATTGCACTCTTCTGTCTTTCTACTGGTAAGTTTCTCCATCTTATATTAACTCCTGTGAGATGCTGACTTGCTCTGTCTCTCTCTTTCTCTCCCTCTGTCTTCAGCACACACATAAACACACATATGCACGCACACATATGCACACACACACACACACACACACACACATTTGTCCCCATCACCAGACCTGCAAGTGGTTCAGGTTCAGGGGTCCGATTCCCAAAAGCATAGTTGCTAACCAAGTAAGTAACTTTGTTTCCCCATTGTCAACCAACTTAGTTGCTAACTTAGCTATGCTTTTCGGAAATGCACCCCAGTGGCGCAGTCTGGGGGAGAAAAGTCAGGATGTTTCTAAGCGGCTGGCACTGACAGTGGGGCATCCCTGTCACCTGCTCACTAAGTTATTATTATACTACAACACATATTTCTGTTATCATATTTAAGCATGGGCATAAAACTAGACCCCATTAGAGCATCCTCTGATATGTTAAAAAGTGGTTGTAATTGGTGTGTGTATGTGTGTGTGGTACAGGTATATACTTGGTGGGGTCTGTTATCAAGGTGACTGGATATGTGGGTGGATCAGCAGTGATCAGATGCCCCTATGATGGAGGATATGAGGGATACTCCAAGTACCTCTGCAGAGGGTCGTGTCCTTGTGTCGGAGGTAAAGACATTCCCATCAGGACTGAAGAAGGTCAGACCAAAGCAGTCAATGGTAGATGTGAGGGAGCGAGTGCAATATACAAAAACATAAACACATGAATATGTAAATAAAAATACAATTAGTTATCATTGTAATATCATTGTAATTTGTTAAGATTGTGGAGCCTTAGAAATGTGCATTAGTTTAAGAGCCTTTTTAAGTCAGCTATGAAAAAGAGTCCGTAATTCTGTAAAATCTAATTTCAGGTTGGTGAACACATGGTCCCATCTGAATCAGTGTATGCGAATGTGGGAACCTCAGAAGATCCAGCAACTAACAACAGATATTGTTGATTTTCTGTTTAGACAATATCATTGCTTATTAATTTTAACTATCAGTTATTTAGCTATAATTCTGCCAGTATCTTTTTTGAGTAATTTCTTTTTTTTTTTTAATGTATCCATAATGTGTTTAGATCATACTGATTCAGAATTAGATTCTACATATTATACTAATAAAAAGTATATCCTTCCTAGTAAGGTTACTTTGTCAAAATGTATGCTATTGTAATAACTATGGTAAATACCTCTAATAAAAATGATATATTCTTTCCACTTTGTGTGGAAAGTGGTGCACCTAACATCAACACCATACTGGTGAAGTTGAAAAGGCTCTATTTCACAGCAAGCACACTGGTTTCGCGCAGTCTTCAAAAAGAAGTGTCTCGGCTTGTCTTCGACAGATACAATTGACAATTTTATATCGATATCCACATTACATCATACAGCTATATGGAAGCCCTGTGGGAACAGCTAGAGAGTTGAACTCTCTTGAAACAGTCTCTAAAGAATGTGTAAATCATTGAAAGTGATGGCTCAGAGGAAAGAGGAAGGTCATATAAGGCCAGGCCACACTGGAAATGGAAGTGAAGCTTTTCAGCTGGTGACCAGATGTGAGAGTACTGTACGCATTCCAAATAATAATAACAACAATAAACAAACAAACAAACACTGACTCACTCTTGTTCTCACCCTGAACTATGTCTGACCATAATCGTGCCCTGTTCCTGGCTACAAGCATTTAGTGCACGCAGGAACACTCTCTCTCTCTCTCTCTCTCTCTCTCACACACACACTCTCTCTCACAGATAAACACAAATGCACCAGAAGGGGGCACCAGAGCAAAGGAACAATGCCTCTCCCTGTGTTCCAAGTCCACACACTGATATTTTAGCATATAGAATACAGAGGGACAGTGACCAGACAGAAACCAGACAACCAAATATCTTCATCTGGTTTAAACTCTGCTCGGTTCTGAAATGTTTTGTGACAGCACTGTTTATGATAACAAGCAGCAGACCTTGATCATGTATAGCCCTTTGGTAATCAATAGGCAAGGCAGGTTGACTCCCAGGGAAGGCTTACGTAGCTTTTGCAAATAGTATAATTACTATTTGCATTGAACTGTACAAAAATGTAAAGAAAATGTAAAGAAATTGTCAGGGGGTGGGTATTTGTGCCATGCCGCCTGTTGAGTGTGTGTGTGTGTGTGTGTGTGTGTGTGCGTGCGTGTTGACACCAGCGAGGGTACCAAACAAGCTAGTACCAGCCCTAGTTGGACTTGTTTCCTGGTACAACTTGTATAAATAAGTTGTCACAGGCGTTGTGAATAAAGACTGCAGTGTTTCACTTAGTTGCCTGAGTCACATTTGTTGACCACATAGCCACAGACCACATGAATTCTCTGAAATACTGTGCAGAGTAGAGAACTATTTTGGTCGTGCATGGTGTACAAGACACGACAATGCTGTGGGCTTGGACCTAAAGGAGAGGATGCTGTTGCTTATGCCTCAGGGCAACCAAACAATGCAGAGAAGAACTGTTCAGCATCAGAAAAGAAAATGGAGACACTTCCTGGAGGGAGTGCAATTTGAGGTAGCAAGAGGTCATGCTGCTTTATTAAGGTGCTGCTTTAAGGTTCAGTAAGCCAATGACACCCTCAGGCTTAACTCGATGGACTATGAATCTTCAACCTTTCAGCTTATCGTCTGATATAGAAAGTGTCAGTTAGACCTGACTGAAACAAGAACAAGAGGACACACACAGAAAAAAAAAACAAGAACTAAAACTTCCAGAAAATTCCACAAAGCCCAAATACAACAACAACATGATTACTGACCAATCAAGAGTAACTATAGTAGGGACTAAAAGTTTGAGACATGGCTGTTGGTTGTGGTTAATAAGACAGGAAGGGGGAGGAGGTCTTTGACAACATTGTTGCACTGATAACATCGCTGCACTTCACGTCCGCCTCATCAACACATATGAGATAAGCTCATAAACAGAGAGCTAAACACAGACAGAGATAAAGTGGTAATGAGTTTAAGGCTGGGCTAAACCCTCAACTATTCTAGCGTAATTGATCCGAGCTAAAGAAGACATGAAAACGAATTTGATTGTATTCTGCTGTCTTTCTGCTGGTGAGTTTCTCCATCACAACTTTACTGAAATGATGACTTTACACATCTCTGTTTTTCTTGTGCACGTGCTTGCTCAGACACATATGCAGATGGAACCCTTTAGCAAAATGTATTAAAAGTTTAAGTTTCCTTTGATGTTCCTATATATTCAGACACAAGCACTCTATTGTGGGAGCTCTTTTTATTTTAATTTTTTTCTAAATCTCTTTTTCAGAATATTTAATATTCAATTGCGTTCATCTTTAACAGAGTTTCATAATATTTTACACTAAAGTAAAAAGATGTTGGAAATGAAAGAAATAATTCACATTTCTGTTTAAGCATTAGCCAAACAATAGAAAAGGTGAAAGGTCACAGAAGAAGGAAAATCTTGTGTAGGAAAAATATTTTTTTCTTTCTGGCTGCCGACCTGCGGAAGCAGAGCACGCCTGTGGAGAATGAAGTGAATTGCACTGCAGTTTGATCTTAGTTGAACCGTATGGTTGTCAGACAAAAACCCTTTGGATAGACTGGTGGATAGACTTTCACTGTGCATGGATTTTCTCTTCATTTGCATGAGTTAACCTTGTGTTGGTTTGCTGAACAAGAAAAACATGAATCTACAATAGCCCTGAAGTGCAAAACGCAACAACAAATAGAGCAACTGCAAATAAAAAATCACAACTGCAACTGTAACCACAAACTAAAAATCACAACCACAAATCAATGTATCAGTTCAATTGATCAATTTATTAATTTGTTGCTCACAACCTACACCTGTTGAAGGGAAGGAGGTCCACCTAGCCAAAGTCCCCTGGCTCTTAATTAACTATCTCTGGCATAGCCTAGACCTACAGTTCATGTCTGATAGGCCAACTTTATTGGTCTGTAGTGGAGAACTTAGAATCAATTACTGTTTAAATGTGTGTACAGTCATCTGGTGCCTCGCTCATTTTGAGATCCCTGTCATATTTTACCGATCCCCATTAAAGAACCCCTTGCCTAGCTTACTGTAGCCTATGCCATCAGTGACTACCTTCTTTGCATTTCACTGAGCTACACACTGGTCCGAGACAAAATAAACATAGTTAAACAAAAGAAATCCTGGACTGTTAATCCTGGCTGTCACCATTGTGCCCTTGAGCAAGACACTTAGACCTAAGGTGCTCTAAGGGAGAATGGCCCTGATGTGATTGATAGTTGACAAAAATGTAAGTTGCTTTGGATAAACATGTCTGCTAAATGCATAAACTGAAATGTGTGTACTCTTCGGTCATTGTTGTTTGTTAAGACTTAACAAAGGCCAAAGTCGGTCAAAACCTTGTCAATTATAATACTTGACATCGACCTAGAGTGGACAGTCATTTTCCTCTAATCATTACTTTCACCTGAACAGCACCTCTCCAAGATAAGGACACATGCTGTGTTTGCTTACTCCCCATCAAGTTATTTTAATACCTCACAAAATAGGATTGTGGGACCAAAGCTCGACTATGCCTAGACTAGGCCATCCTCGGAGGTTACAGAGAACAGATCACAGAATTCTATACTATGTTAAATGGAAAAGGAAGATGTTTGAAATATATCTGTGCAACTGAGTCAAGGTTTGAGGACTCAACAGTTCAGTTCTCTTACCACACACTGATCAGAAACGATCAGATCATAGTGGCTGGGCAGCCATCTAACTCTGATTGCAAGTGGTTGTTGAAGTATAGTCTGGACAGAAGACCAGTTCAGATTCGTTTTCCTTGCTCCTCTTGATGTGTGTGTGTGTGTGTGTTTTACAGGTATATATTTGGTGGAGTCTGTGACCACGGAGACTGGATATGAGGGTGGATCAGCAGTGATCAGATGCCCCTATGATAGAGGATATGAGGTAAACTCCAAGTACCTCTGCAGAGGAAAGTGTCCTCGTCTTGGACATAGAGACATTCCCATCAGGACTGAAGAAGGTCAGACCAAAGCAGTCAATGGCAGATTCTCTCTACATGATGACACCACTGCTAGAGTCTTCACTGTGACCATCACTGGACTGACTGCACAGGATTCTGGACAATACTGGTGTGGGGTCAAAACAGGTTTAGGGAAAACTGATGTTTACTCTGAAGTTAAATTAAAAGTCGAAAAAGGTAATCCAGCAATTTTCTTTACAAAAATGGGTCAGTGTCTCATAATATGTGTATTTATGTTAATGTATATAATTTCACTGAGGTACATCTCGCTGTCTCAGTACCACCTACCTCACCAGCCACCACACTTCTGTCAACCAGAGAGGATCACACTCCCTCAAGTCCATCACAGCTATCATCATTATCATCGTCATCTGTTCTGACATCCACTGTCGTCCAGTCTGATCACGACACAAAGATCACTACTAGTGGGTATCACTAATAAATGGACTAATATTAAAGTTTATCAAAATTATATAAAATATATATAAATAAGGGTTTTGCATCTGAACTCTTCAGTTCAATTTCAGAATATGTGGTATAATTTAACAAATGCTTCATTTTAATTACTCTTGACTCTCTTGTAGGTGCTGGCCTGTACAGTGTTGTGGGCTTAGGTTGTCTCCTGGTAACAGTGCTGTTTCTTGTTCTTTACATAATATACAGATGCAACAGACCTAAAGCAGGTACAAGCCCAATGTTTCTTCTTCTTCTTCTTCTTCATCTTCTTCTTCTTCTTCTTTTTCTTCATCTTCTTCTTAAAAGAAAATGTTTTTATTGTAACAGCGGTTAACATTTCACCATCCTTATTTTCCGCCAGGAACACCAGTTGTACCACTGACCCCTTCATCTGCAGGAGAAACCATGGTCCCTTCTGAATCAGTGTATGCGAATGTGGAAGATGATCCAGTCTACCAGAATTATGCTGGTAATGACAAGAGATAATATTAATTAGATACATAATGTCCATGAGATATGAGAGCATATTGATATGTTATTTTTTCAGTGATTTTAGTTAGAATTCTGCCATTTTTTTTCCTTCTGTAGAGGTCATTTTATTTTTATTTTATTTTATTTCATTATGTGCACACTGTAAAACAGAACAAGATCCTGACTGAATAATAACAAAATTATGTCTTACCCACTAACTTTGCTGAAAACATGTATGCTATTGTATCAACTACTGTAAATACATCTAATGAAAATGTGTTCTTTCTATATTACTGTTACACATCCAGACCAAAAGGGGGCACCACACATCAAAACCATACTAGTGAAGTTGTAAAGGCTCTATTTGACAGCAGGCACATCATTGTTAGCCTCGTAGACAAGACTCTTTAGCTCAGCACTGAGCTGAGCTATTTCCAGTGCTGTTAAATATGAAAATCAACTTTGAATTTACATGACATTGCATGTACTTAATGCAACTGGATTGCATAGTCAGGACCTGCATAGCTCACGAACTTGTCATTCACCACATGACAAACTACATATCAAAATAAGCGGTAGAACTTACAGAATTGAATGATAGAATGTGTTTCTCCGCACCATAAGCGATTCATAAATAATCCCGTACTGTAGTGGAATGCGATATTGAGCGGAGGTACTAGGGGGTGCTAGCTTGGCTACATCGGTGTGGCAGACAGAAAAGAAGTGTCTTGGTTTGCTTTAGACAGACACAGTTGGCATTACAAGCAATTCATAAGTAATCCCGTTTTGAAATCACAGCAAATGACTGCATTATCTCTCTATTAACTTTCAACAGATATTAGACCCCAATATAATACAGTCCATATATTTTGAAAACTCTCCTAGACTACCAAAGCGTCATGATTTCTTTGTTTATTTGGCATGTTTTATTTTTATGGTGAGTTAAGTAAAGGCACAGGCCTAAATAAATGTTGAATATGAATTTTAATGTTAACATTAGAAATGTTAGGATTCACTTCCTGTTTCAGATCACATTTACATTTACATTTAGGCATTTAGCAGACGCTTTTATCCAAAGCGACTTACAAAAGAGGTTAACATTCAACAAATGTCTGTCCAAATTCAGCATGTCCAGATCTTTCAAAAATAGCTTGTTTCGTAGGGGATGGCGGAGCACTCTGGTTTTGATGCTGAAACCCAAGCAGGGCTATACCTCAATGATATGAATTGGTTTTACACTTGATTTTAAGTTATGCTCTGTCATTGCAAATGGGTAGACTACATAAGGAGGCATATAGTGGCCTTCTATCAGGAACCCTCTTAAATACCCACGCTGTCTATGATAAGCAGGTTATATTATTCGGTAAAAGACCAAAGTAGTCGTCGCTGCAGGAACTACCATAATCTCCCCAACATGCCCCGCCAAAGTCTCACTCCAAGATGAGTTGAAAACTTGAGAACCCTGCGCATGCATGTAGGCACACATATATGCACAAGTGCGTGCGCACACACACACACACACACACAAAAACATACATACATACACCCACATAGTAATGCATGCGTATAAGGGGTAAAGAATGTGGAAGTAATCAAAAGTGATGTCACCACAGTTGGTCTTTCCCTTGGAGAGTAAAGAGGAAGGTTGTATGTGGTCAGGCTACACTGGAAATGGAAGTGAAGCTTTTCAACTGGCTACCAGATGTGAGAGTGCTGTAGACCAAAAAAAAAAAAAAAAAGATGAATGACAACAAAACAAAAACATTAACAAAAGATGAACCCTAGTCAAAGTGATGTCACCACCCTGGTGAAAGTGATGTCACCACCCTGGCTCACTTTTGCCCTCACCATAAACTACGTCTGACTATAATCGTACTCTCTCTCTCCCTCTCTCCCTCTCTCTCTCTTTCTCTCACACACACACACAAACAGAATGGCCTGATATTAAAATAAATAAATAAATAAATAAATAAGCCTAGAAGCTGCATGACAAATACAGGCCAAATATGATGACCTTTTGATGATACAAACTGAAAGTGCATTGGTGTGTGTGTACACATGCGTGCCCTAGTTGCATGTCCACCCTACTGTCATGTTAGTGTTCAGTAGTGAAAAGCAGAGTAACTCACCAGGAAGCAGAGAAAAGATGGTCAAATTTATTTCCATGCCTTCCCTTTGGTCTTTTTAAAGTCATGAATCTATCTATCTATCTATCTATCTATCTATCTATCTATCTATCTATCTATCTATCTATCTATCTATCTATCTATCTATCTATCTATTTATCTATCTATCGGTCTGCCTGTCTGTCTGGTCTGTCTGTATATATATATATATAGAGAGAGAGAGATATTAGGTTTTGATTTCTTGTGTACTCATGAAATAATGGACTCTTAAAGCATTAAAGTAAAAGGGGTTTGTATGTCTTGTTGCATTTTTTCACACCTCCTCTTTCTACTCTGAACCACAGACCTTAGGTCTGGTGACACTCTCAGATGATTCTGATGGTGGGGTTTTTTTGAGGAGGTGCTGTCTCTGTTAGCAGATGCTTTTCTGTGTGTGCAAGGAACATAGTATGTGGTGTGACCTTTCGATGAAGCTTTCATTGAGATGTTAGCAGGCTGTTGTGTGGTTTTGGTCTACAGATGAGAAACTTGTCTATTCATGTGAGCAAAGAACTTTGCTTTTTTGATATGCACCAGTTTTGTGCTAGTGTTTCTACATACTGAAAATTAAGTAGTTTGATAGAGAGAAAGATTGTTAGAAAAAGAGAAGACCAGATAAAGAATGTGGAGTGAGAGAGTGATAGAAAGAGGGAGAGAGAGGGAAGAGCAAAATCTAGAGACAGAGAAAGTAAGAGACACAAAGAAACATTTGTAACAATGGTGGAAAACTAAGGTAAATCATGACAACTCACAGAAAAATAGGCAACTAAGGAAAAACACAGCAAGGCCAAAAAAATAAGGGTTGGGAATTGAGAACCAGGAATTGCGTAGAACTGAGAATCGAATGCTTTAATTCACTCATTATCAATTCCTCTTATCAATGCCGACATGTTTTTCAGACCATTGTCAATTGTCAACAAAAAACAGCGATATGGCACCACCCACAGGTAGTGGAGGGACATAACAGTCTGCAGCTAAGATACATCTACATTATGCATTTAGCAGACACCTTTATCTAAAGCAACAAAGCTAACAGTACAGACTATACATGTCTAAGTATTACTCACACTGAAGTGAACTGGCACATAATGCCATTGCTTGTTGTGTCAGCACTTTGTCAAGTACGGAGGTAGACTGACCTTTCAGAGCTCTGCAGAGAAGAGGCTGTCTGTGTGAACTAGGGAAGTAGGGAGTAGGGACAGTAGGGTGTTTCTTCAACAAACCACAAGCTCTAGCTGAGCTGTGAGCAGCCACTGGGTGTCAACTGTCAGTGGTCTACATGTATGAGACATGACACTAGTAGAGGGCACACTGGATGTTACCATGACAACAGCTCATAATCTGTTTGAATTACTGGATATGACCTGAAGATACCACCAACGTGAGACAACATGAGAGTGAGACTGAATTTCACATTTAAGACTGACAGGGGTGTTGCTAAGATAAAACAGAAGGATTCAAAATGGTTTCAATTAGAACTTAGGTTTAAAAATCCAAACAAGCTGATGTGTGTGTTTGTAAATGTGTGGATTCACTTTACTCCTCCAGTTTTAAGACAATTTAAGGCTTTGGTGGTGAAACAGTGTTGGCGTTATTGGCCTGACCATAACACTAACCAACTGCTACATACCGTATGTCTTCACAGTTAGGGCGCATGAGTATGTGTACGTGCACACACACACTCACACACACACACACACACACAAGCACGTGTGCATTACAGCTTGGGGTACGTTGTTCACAGAGGAAAAGAGGAGGAGTTTTAACTGTAACAAGATAAAATTGAAACAAAAAAAATGACATTTGAATTATTCAGGACTTTTGATTCATTCAGGACTTTTAAAAATGTTACTGTATTCATGTTCCACAAGGTAAGCCATGGAAGCCACATTTGGTCATATGTCTGCTTCCTGATGAGTTACTTGATTTAGTCCTATACTTCATTACTGAAGATTTACATAACATCCCCATCACTTATCAGTAACATGTAAAAATGCGAGATTTTTTTTCCCTTTTACTTCACTGCCATGTCCACAAAGGAGATTGGCACTCTTATTTGAATCCATTGGTTCAGTATATGGTTAATCATATGGCACAACAGAACAAGCAGGTAGGCGTGCACACACACACACTCACACACACACACACACACACACACACACACACTCCTTCTTGCTCATTACAGTTATGATTTTACTGAGAAATACCTCTGAGGAAAGGAAGGAGAGTTATATTATCGCCCCCTGCTGGAAACACATGGCTAAATGAATGGGAATTTATTTTCAAAAACTGATATTTCGGTTCACACTCCAAAGTGAAGACAGTGGCCTCCACATGATATGTATGTCTGGCAGATCTGTTGATTCTGGGTATCATCCTTAATTTTTCTCCCCAGTTTTAATTTTCTAGATTTTTTTTTCTAATGCTGTGTAGGGAACTACACTAGAAGCAGGTAATGCATGTCAAGTTGTGGTTTGAGTGCCTCCTCCACTCGTCAGTCATGACATCGATTTGCCAAACTCACTGAACAGTTCTTGTAAAGAAAGGTAATGATGTTTGTCATGGGATTATAACCTCCATGTTACAGCAAGGGGTGTCCTGACTAAAGTTTCAATCTTGCGTTCCAATTTCGTCTTTCACAAATTACGAATAAACAAGAGTGAAGGAAGCGGGGACAAAAATAGAGAGGTGAAGAGAGATGCATTAAGAGGATAAATTAAAAAAAAAAAAAAGAGAGAGAGAGAGAGAGAGAGATGGAGATGAGAGAGAGACTGAAAGAGGACATTGTGGTTTTGGATGTCAATGAATAGGAGAGTGGGTATGAACAGAGACACTTCACTTAGTCTTCTTATAGAAATTTATTGCGGCCGTTCGTAATGCAAAGATGGCAGCGTTGAGAAACTGAAAGTCCAGTGAAATTAACCGATCATGTTGCTGGACATGGTATGACTGACGCTTAACCCTTTGTTTACTATTTCTGTCACCATGGTGATAGTAATACGAATGTTGACGCAGGTGTAGTGAACAAATTGCCGTTTTAAATATATTTTGTAGCTTTATTTGAGTGATCTAGGGGAAGATTTTGACATTTTTCAAATCAGACTTAAACAAGGATTCGCACCATACACTTTTTAAGTCAGTACAACTCGACGATCTAGAGGATCTAGATCGATCTAGAGGATTGGATATCTCCCTATTCATTTGGGCCCTGGTCTTGTCAATCCCAAATAGCTGCCCAAAGGCATCTCCAATATGGCCTTACCTTAAAAGGACTTTAGTATTAACACCATGTATGTAAGAACCGTAACATTAGATACATCCAGATTAGATACAGTGAATGTGATGTACAGTGAATACAGATACATTGAATCACTACTGAACAACTGATAGGCCAGGACTTTAAAATATGTATTGGACTGGGTATAACATATTTGTTGTTTAGGGGGTCTACAGTGAATGCATGGCTCCTCCACTATGTTACTGCTCTCTCGCTGCAATACAGATGTAGGCCCATAGACATCAACTAAACTATAAGAGCGTTGGGTGACCTTTCTTCAAACCACATGCTGTTAGCTGTCTCTCATATTGTCATCTGCGGTGGTCTAATCTGCTGTTATGCTGTAGCAATAGTAATATAGGCCTATAGAAATAAACTGAACTATGAGAGCATTGGGTGATCTTTCTTCAGACCACAGGCTGGTAGCGATCTCTCTGATGTTGGCCTATAGACATGAACTGAACTATAAGAGCATTGGGTGATCTTTCAATAAACCACAGGCTGTTAGCTGTCTCTCGGAATAATCTGCAGAGTATAATCTCCTAATATGCTGCTTCCATCATGATGAGGTGAATTACATTAGAAGCCTGCAATTAAGAGACCGACTGTGTGAAACGGGGCAGCAGGATGTGGGCTGGCCTTTCAGTAAACCACAAGTTTTAGCTGAGCTGTTAGCAGCCACTGGGCATTGAGTGTCTGTGGTCTACAAGCGTGTAGCAGGCCTCTGAGAGGATGACTCTAGCAGCAAAGATCATTGAATACTGATCAAGATAGAGCAACATAATGCATTACAATGGAAGCAAACGTGAATTGTTCTGGTCTGTGTAAGTGAAAGTGTCACATAATGTCACAATATAAACTTTTCAATGATCTCCTGTATCAGCATATGAGGGTTCGACTCTGGTCTGCATAAAGGAGGATTTTCCCCCCTCCCCCTTGTGAAAATAGAACACGGAACTTAACAAACGTTTGTGCCTCTCGCTCCGCTTTTACCCTCTCTGCTCGCAGTGACCACATAGGAAGTTACCATGACAACTGCTCACAAAAACCCACCATCAGAATCATTCAAGGGTGTTTCTGTAAGATGTCACTGAGTATGGTGTCACCAGACCTAGTGTCTATGGTTGAGAGAGGAAAGAGGAGGAGCCTTTACTGTGCGGTCTTAACACATCTGACCCACTTTAGTCCATTATTACACAAGTACGCAAGAAATAGAAACCTAATAGAGCAAGAGATAGATAGATAGATAGATAGATAGATAGATAGATAGATAGATAGATAGATAGATAGATAGATAGATAGATAGATAGATAGATAGAAACAGAAAGGGAGATTTTAGACTTTAAGTAAGTTAATTTCAAGACAAGATTTACTATAATCTTTTTCCAAGAAATATGAAACCACATTTGATCATCTTCTGTGTACTTGCTGGTAAGTTAAAGTATTTACTGTCACGCTTCTTTACTGAATATTTACAATACAGGAGGATCAGTAACATACGGTCAAAATGTAACAAGGCACACACATACAGAGAGAGAGAGAGAGAGAGAGAGAAAGAGAGAAAGAGAGAGAGAAATCAAACCAATAGTTCATCACTTTTGATCTAGATGCTTTCTTTTCTATTGTACATGTTTTGCAATGGGTGATTTTGTGTGTGTGTGTGTGTGTGTGTGTGTGTGTGTGCATGTGTGTGTGTGTGTGTGTGTGTGTGTGTGTGTGTGTGTGCATGACTGTAGGTGTTCAATCTCTGGAGTCTATAATCCAGCTGACTGGATATGTGGGTGGATCAGCACTGATCAAATGCCCTTATGAAAGAGGATATGAGGGAAACTCCAAGTACCTCTGCAGAGGGTCGTGTCCTGCTGCATGGTTGTCTAATAGCAAGGACATCCCAGTTCAAAGTCTAGCAGGGGAAACTCATGCTGAAAATGGCAGATTCTCTCTACATGATGACACCACTGCTGGCATCTTCAATGTGACCATCACTGGACTGACTGCAGAGGATTCTGGACAGTACTGGTGTGGCATTACAACAGGATTTGGACAGAAAGATGTGTACAATGAAGTGGAGTTAAATGTGATTGAAGGTAAATGTGAAGACATTTTTGAAAATCTAGTCATTTGATGTAATGGATTTTAAGAGTCTTTTTTCATGGTCTTTTGCTCTTTCTCTCCATCTGACTGTATGTTTCAGGTCCCTCTCCTACCTCACCCTCCCTTGTGCCCTCCACAGAAAACCACACCCTCTCATCTTCATCCACATATATGGCAACAAACACTTCCCAGTCTGAGAGTGTGCTGGAGACAACAATTACTGGTCAGTGGATAATAATATTAGATTACATATTAGATTCGATTAGTCAGTTTAGCTCACTTTATTGTTCTAAAGGCAAACTTGTCTTGCTGCCAGGTACACAGAATAAAATAGCACAGGACACACAAAAACTGATATTGAGATGTTTCAGTTTGTGTGGATCCACAGAGCATGAAAGGTAGATGGGTGGTCAGAAGGTGTGAGCACTGGATGATCTGATACAGCCAGATCATGGTTATTACAACTTATCATTCGGAGAAATGGAATACTGATTTCTGATTGGCTGGCAGGGTGTGTGTTAAATTAGGGATAATGGCGGTCGAGGTGTCCCGAAGAACAGCACGATGCCAAGATCCACTGTTGCCCCTTTATCGGGACACCTCGAAGGCCGTTATCCTGCTTATCATCCAGTTGCAACTCATGCGTATAGACAATAAGCAAGCGTTTAAAACAAAAAGTTATGGGGAAATAACGGACACCATGTCAGCCAATCAGAAAACAGTACTTTATTTCTTTGGGTGATAATTCTGTTTGACAGTTGAACTTAGACTTGGCGGAGGCAACAGCACTTCACCTTCAGCGTTGTGCTTCGTCCACGCTTTGTCCATTCCATCCCTAACATAACGTACACCTTTGAAGTAGATCTGGTGAAAAAGACTAATCACCATTCTGTATCAATGCTCTTTTGAGTTACTATGACAAGCATAATAAATGGCAGTTGAGCTTGTCAGCAATATTGGAATCAGCTGTCACTAATGTTAAACTGACGAGCTGCATGCTTTTGTGTGTTTTAAGTTGCCATGTATTCCTAATGAATAGACGGCAACTTATTGCTTACGCATGAGTTGCAACCGGGTAATAAGTGGGATAATGAGGTGTGCTGTTATGCAGAATTAATGAACTTGCTGTAGGAAGTTGCAAAGTGCGTGAGAATTCACAGCCATTCTTCTCTAGGGTTAATTTTGTGTAACAGCACACCTCGTCGGCCATTATCCCTTACATAATGTATATGATGATTACTAATGCAATGATGATGAGTGCAGTTAGTTAAAAAAAAAAAAAAAAAAAAAAAACTTTCTTTTCTAATTTTCTTTTAACGTCTCTGGGTGCAGGGCCTGTTTATACTCTGCTAGGCAGTCTGATAAGTTTTGACAATTTTAAGCATTTCACCTAACTGAAAAGACTGGTATATACTTGCAGAAATAATACATCCTGATTTCTACCTAGATTAACCAAGCCAGACACAGTATGCAGCATTTACTGCTCTGTCTACCCACACATTACAACTCCATGCTTTGCTACAGGCCAGACAACTGTTGGAGAGTCACAGGACCAAGGGGCCTCTGTCATTATCCTGATCCTGTGTGCTGTGGTGCTACTGGCCATAGGGACAGTGTGTGGATTGCTCTTAGCCTTCTACCACAAACAGAGGCAGAAGAAGGAGTCTGCAGGTACACACACACACATACACACACACACACACACTCACATACACACAGAGAGACCATCAGGCATGATCATGTGACATATGCTTCTTCAGCACCAACTTCCTGTGGATGAGGTGCAAACACACACACACACACACACACACACACACACACACACATATGTATATAAATCACTAAACCTGATGGGTGTGAATTTGTATGTGAGATATGTTTTGTGTGTGTTTGCTGATCACGTTCATCTTGCGGAGTCCATTTTGACCTTTATATCTGCAAACACATTCACTTAACAGTGTGAGTCAGTTAAGTCTGTGAGGGCTCGGGGCTCAGGTCTCAGGGAGGACATTGAAACTCTGCCACTGTGTGACTTACATAACCCCTTTTCAGAGATGTCTTGGTGGACACATTTAATTGCTTTTCTACATACCCTAAATGACTGTTAATTGGGATGGATTTGACAGCGTTTAGACCAATGCCTAGTGCCTACTAATTCTCCTGTGTAATGTGCATATTGATCGCTGAGTGTCCATTCTAATATCAGTCCACCAAATCCTGCTGCAAGCTCGTGCTTCTGTAATCAGACATGATATTGCAGTTCCCATATGAGGCAGAGGCAACGTTGACGCACTGAGAAGATTGTGGTCAGGGTTTGACACGTCAGGATCCCCAAACGAAAGCAGAATCTAGATTCTCTTACTGGCACACACATACACACACTCTCTGTCTCACATGCACACGTGCACAAGTGCAAACACATGCACATATGCATGCACATGCTCTCTGTCTCACATCAGGGTCAGGGTTTCACACATCAGGACCCCCAAATGAAAGTAGAATCCATTTTCTTCTTACTGGTAAACACATACACAAAATACATGCACATGCTCTCTGTCTTACATGCACACGTACACAAGTACAAACCAGACGCACAGATGTGCACACACAGACATGCTTACATATTCACCCAGCTGATGTGGACATACTATGTGTGTGCACATAGTATCCAGTGTCCAAGTAGAAGCAAAGAAACATGCATACACATAGATAGTGTATCGTCACACACGTACACACGTGCACACACACACACACACACACACACACACACACACACACACACACACACACACAGTCATATGGCTGCGTCACCCTTGATCTCACCTCTCTCATGTTGTCTCCACTCTCTACTCTCATCTATTACAGCTTGTGACCGTCTAGCCCCCAAAACAGTGAGGACATGGAGGAGGTAAGACTGACAGTTTTAACTACAGTATAACAAAAGTAGAAGAACCACAGAAACACCACCTCTGTTTCATGTGATTGTACTGACCAGCAGTTGAAAGTGTCAGCGTACACTGCAGGCTATTATGTTGTAGGTTACATAAGTACAGAGATTTTTTATTCTTTTTTTTTGCAGTGTAACACCTTTGATGTTGTCAGATTTACTCACTTGCTGTCATTTTTGCTCACTGTTGTTGTAGTATTTAATTTCTACTGCCATCTAGTGGATAATTATATCAGAACACCTAGATGACACACCTCTGCATGGTGAAATATTACTGTGAAATAGATTCACATTACATGCAGTATATTTGAACTGAAAAGTACAGTATTTATTTAATTTCAAGACCAAAGTGATCAGATAGTCGAATGGTTTACTTAGTCCTCGCAAGTATCCTTACAGTTAGCTCTTATACTACTGTAAAAAATATAGTATTTAATAAGAGTCTTACTGCAATGTATGAAATGTCATTATGACTGCTATATATGTATAACTAATGTGTTATTATGTATGTATGTGATATTAACATTCTGTAGCCTAGTGACTATGAAACCTGTGAGGAGCCGGGGGATGTTTCAAAGCCCAGAGCATCAGTCAGCAGCATGTATTGCCTTGCAGGCCCCCATAACCGACCCTCAGTGCTCTCACTGTACTCCACTGTCTTCCCAGTCAGCAGCACCCCTGCTGACAGCTCAGTTAGGAAAACCCCAGAGGAGAACTCTACCATTAGCCCAGTCACACAAGAGTCAGAGCAGCACATCTATGACAATTCTCAAGAGAACACTGCCATCTACTCCAATGACATTCTACCTGAAGAAACTGCATCTCCCACAATGCACTATTCCAATGTTGCACCTCATCTTAGCACCATTCAATCAGCGTTAAATGGAGAGGATGAGTGGTAAAAGTTAAAGGATATTTTTTTGCATTGCATATTTCTCTATGTGATGCATACCTCACTTTTGTTGATAGAATTTTAAATACTGCATATACTGTAAATAATGTATTAAATGAATGGTGTACATAAAGTTTCTGTTATTAACAATGAGCCATCATCAATCAGAGACTGCAAACAATGATGAATAAGTTCTATTGAAATAATATATGCTCTGTGATGGGTTGCATATTTCTCTATGCAATGCATATCTCACTGTTGTTGATACTGTTGTTGATATTGTTGAGTTTGAAAATATATGCTGTAAATAATGTATTTGAAATGAATAGTGTATATAAAGCCGCAATTATTTACAATCAGCCGTCATCAGTCAGTGACTGCTGACAATGATGAATGTCATGATAGTAATATGATTAGGGTCTGTAAGGGATAATAAATCACAAGGCTTCTGTATATTGGTCAATATTGCACGTTCAAGGTGGTGATAAGGTCCTGACACAAATGCAGCCTGTGTCTAACCACGTAAGTAACCCCCTTGTAATTGGTTCACTCCTTCCTTCACATTCCACCTGAAGCTGGCGTGTGGTGGGCGTTCTGTTGCATAATGGCTGCTCTGCATCACTCAGGTGCTGCTGGTGGTGGTGGTTAGTGAGCCTGTCCCTTCCACTGAAATGCTTTGGGGTGGCTTAGAAAGCACTATACATCCAATATGTTGTAGGGATGAAGAGGGGAGAGGGTTTACAACTGGAAGTCCTGTTGCTGTTTCACAGAGCGAAAGAGGAGAAGAATAAAAAAGAAAGGAGCAGAGAATGAAAGGTATATTAATGAACAGAGGAGAATAAAGACGAGAAAAGATAGATTACAGATGGAGGGAGAGATTGAAAGAGGACATGGTGATTTTGATTGTACTTGAAGGGAAAAGTGTTTACTCCCACAAAATGTATGTGTGTATAATGGAGAGAGATGCAGACAGAGAGATTTTTCATTTTTTGCTTAATAACAGGCCTGGATATTCCATTGCATTGTTACCACAGACCCACTCAGTCAGTGGTGATATGACTGCAGCTTCTCTGATGAACTGAAACAGGGTGTGTGTGTGTGTGTGTGTGTGTGTGTGTGTATGTGTGTGTGACTGCAGTTTCTCTGATGAACTGAACTATTAAAGGCCCGCAGAGGAGAGGCTGACCATGTGAACTAGGGAAGTGGAGAGAGGGGTAGCTATTCAATTAACCACAAGATGAGCTGTTTCCAGTCACTGGGTGTCCGTGGTCTGCAGGCATGAAGCAAGAAGGCGTCAAACACGCCTCTAGGCTTGCAGAGAGGATGCAGGAAATCACCATGGCAATAACTGACATTCTTTTTCTATTATTGGAAATGACCCAGGGGTAAAATGTGAGTGAAAAGGGAAATATGAGTGAAGCTGAGTGAAGATATTTTGGTTTGCCAGTTCAATATCAAGCCCTCCGCAAGCTGGATAATTTGTGACAAAATTTTAGAGATAAGACTGTGAGGGGATTTGTCAAAATAAACTACAATATGAAAAGAAAGATTTCTTTTGGAAATTCAGTTTAAAAAGCCAACCTGTATGTGTAGAGTGGACTCATGTTATGCTTTTCAAATGTCATTCTGATTTATAATTAATGCTGTGGTGTTTGTGTGGCACATACACTCTGCACATAGTTCACTGTGGTGCACCACATGCACACACTTGTGCATGGACACGTATGCATGTGCATGCACGCACGTGCACACACATACACACACAAACACGCACATTAGTAAAGAGTCATTTTCCCACAAATGGGACATAGCACAATGTTCCCACAGCAACATAAACATACCATCACATGTATTCAAATGTTTCTCACAGTGTTTCATGTTCTTTTTCTTTTTTTTCATTAGACATGCTGTCACCACAGCAACTAGGGTCTGCGGTTCAGAGGGGAAAGAGGAGGAGTCTTGACTGTTGGCTTTACAGATCAGATGCAGTTTAAGAGTCCACTATGTTTTGACTTCTCAAACAGAAACCTAACCCACTGATGAGATGGATACTATCCATATAGACAGACAGGCAGACAGACAGACAGATAGATAGATAGATAGATAGATAGATAGATAGATAGATAGATAGATAGATAGATAGATAGATAGATAGATCACTGGATGACACTTTACAGGATGCATACATGGCCTAAGAGAGAAAATTTACTGTTGTTCTACACCACAAAGGAGGACATGAAAACATATTTGATCATCTGTCTGCTTGCTGGTGAGTTACTCATTGCTAGATGTTGTTATTTAACAGTTACATGATAGACATAATTTAAACCAGCAAGTAGAATATTTGACCTACATTTATCATGCATGTTATATGTAAGGAATAACAACCGACAAGGTGTTAATTAATGAACAAGGCTGAGGTAAAGAACTTTCCTCCGCCAAGTTCATTAATTCCGTGTAACAGCACACCTTGAAGGCCGTTATCCTGCTTATCACCTGGTTGCAACTCATGCGTGTAATGAACAGGCGTCAATTTAAAACATACAAAAGCCTGCAGCTCAGTTTTAAAGAAACCTAATCAGTTGCTGTACAACTTTCTTTTCTTACTACAACGGTGGTTATCACTAGTAACAGCTGATTTCATTGTTGCTGGCAAGTTCAACTGCCATTGACTATGGTTGTTATTGTTATCATTCAAAAGAGCATTAACAGTGATTAGACTTTTTCATCAGATTTACTTCATAGGTGTGCGTTATGCAGAATTAATACACCCCCTATCAGCCAATCAGAAATCAGATAAGCTCCGTTATTTTATTTGTTTTTGTGGGTAGGTGTTCATCCTGTGGAGTCTGTTACCAGGGTGACTGGATATGTGGGTGGATCAGCATTGATCAAATGCACCTATGATATAGGATATGAGGGATACTCCAAGTACCTCTGCAGAGGGTCGTGTCCTCGTGTTGGAGGTAAAGACATTCCTGTCAGGACTGAAGAAGGTCAGACCAAAGCAATCAATGGTAGATTCTCTCTACATGATAACACCACTGCCAGAGTCTTCACTGTGACCATCACTGGACTGACTGCACAGGATTCTGGACAATACTGGTGTGGGGTCAAAACAGGGTTAGGGAAATCTGATGTTTACTCTGAAGTGAAGTTAAATGTGACCAAAGGTAAAAATGTATGTTTCTGAAAAATATGCATTTTATGTCTTGTGATGAAAGTTTCTTTTTCATGCTTCTTTTCCTTTTTTTCCCTCTGTGTCAGGACCCTCTTCTACACCAGCCTCAACCCTCTTGCCCTCCACTGAAAACCTTACGCTCTCATTCTCACTCTCACCTGGGACATCCAACACCTCCCAGTCTGAGCATGTCTCAGAGACAACCATTCACGGTTAGTGAGGAAAAAAATATATATATGATGAGTGAAAAAAGATGAGGGCAGTTATTTTCAAATTGATTTCTATGTTCCAATAATGTCTTATTCAAATTGTGTTTGTTTTGGCTTCACGTTCTATTCTTTTCATTGATTCACATGCATATGCAAGTTGCATGCAATTTCTATTCTTTTCATCGATTCACATACAGTGGTACGTTCATAATGATTGCTACCTTGGGTTAACCAAGTCAGAAACAAAATGGTATATGCAACATGTACTTCTCTGTCCAACTATAACTCTAACACATGTTCACCTACATTGTTTTTACACAGGACTGGTGACTGCAGCTGAGCATCAAGAGAGCCGAGGGTATAAAGGGGGCCAAAGTGACCCTGTGATTTTCTTGTCCCTGTGTGCTTTGGTTCTGCTGGCCCTAGTGACAGCATGTGGACTTCTCTCAGTCTTCTACCACAAACAGAAGAGGAAGAAGAAGTCTGCAGGTAAACACATACACTTACATACACACACACCTACACACACATGCACACACACACACACCTACACACACACACACACACACACATACACACAGTGCTAAGAATGCTATGTTGCTGTGTGCCCATTTCCTTTGCAAGCTAACCATCAGAGATACTTACTTACTTATGTCCATCTGGTCAGGCGGCTTCATTTTGAAAGAGTCTTGACTACCGATGGGCATACACTTGCTTCATGGTGCAGGGGCATTTTGTTTCAACTTTAAACCTATTAGTCCTGCCTTCATTTAGTCCTTTGTTTGCTGATTGGTTGCTAGAATATCTAGTTGGGTAAACCAACTTGGAAGAGTACCCTGACATAGTACTGTAGCCTAATACCGTATTAGGTGAAGCACTATGGCACCGCTAGCCTGGCTAATGTATACCCACATTTAACATTACAACTGGGTGTTAGGAGGGTGTAAATGTGTTTGTATGGGTGTGCATGTAATGTGAGGAGAGGGTTTGTGGCAAGGACTGACATAATCCCCATTTTCAGACATTTTCAGGCTTGACACATTTATTTAATTGATTTTTCTAAATACACTCAGCGACATTTGATAGGGTTGGATCTGTGTGAAGCATTTAAACCAATACCTACTGACTTGTCAGTTTCCTGTTTGATGTACATAACTGATTACTCCACTTCCTTTGTATTATCAGTAAATCATCGCCTGCTGCAATGTCATGCGTGTGTATTCAGGCCTTTAAGTTCCTGTATGAGTTAATGGCAGCACTCAAACACTGAGGTTGTGGTCAAGGTTTGACACGATAAGACCCCCACTGTAACTGAAAGTAGAATCAGCTTCCTTCATGCTGGCACACACACACACACACACACACACACACGCACGCACATACACACACACACACACACACACACACTCTCTGACACACACACACATACACACAAACACACACAGACACACTCTGCAAGACACACACACATACACACAAACACACACACACACACACACACACACACACACACACACACTGCAACACACACACACTGCAACACACACACACACACACATACACACACACTCACACATGCATACACTCACACTTACACACACACACGCACAGACAGTTTTGTGGGTGCACACAGTGCATTGGCATAACATGCACAGGCTTATACAACACACACACACACACACTGCAACACACACACACACCACACACACACACACACACACATACTCTCACACATGCACACACACACACACACACACACACAGCCACACACACACACACTGCAACACACACACACACACTGGAACACACACACACACCACACACGCACACACATACTGTCACACATGCACACACACACACACACACACACACACACACACACACACACTGGAACACACACACACACCACACACGGACACACATACTCTCACACATGCACACACACACACACACACACACACACACACACACACACACAGCTTTTGTGGGCACACACAATGCACTAGCATAACATGCACAGGCTTGTACAACACACACACACACACTGCAACACACACACACACACACACACTGCAACACACAGCTGCATTGCCCATGCAGCTCACCTCCCTCACTGGTCTGATCTCTTACAGACTGCAGCCCATCCAGCCCTCACAACAGTGAGCACACAGAGGAGGTAAGACCGAGAGTTTTAACAGTATATCAAAAGTAGAGTGGTGGTAACGGAGGAGTGGTGGTAGCGTAGTGGTTAAGGAACCTGGCTAGCTTGTAAGTAGCCTGAAAAAAAAGTTGTGGGTTCGAATCCCAGCTGCCACCGTTGTGCCCTTGAGCAAGGCACTTAACCCTAAGTTGCTCTAGGGGAGACAGGCCCGGAACAATTGATAGTTGATGAGTTGTAAGTCGCTTTGGATAAAAGCGTCTGCAAAATGCATAAATGTAAATGTAAGTAGAAAAAATAACACTAAAAAACCCATAACAGGCCGCAGAAACACCACCTTAGCTCATGTGATTGTAATGCTCAGCACCTCTCTAACAGCACTTAGTTTTTACCATTGTCTGAATGACATTATGACCCTGGATGTGTTTTATTAATGTGATATTAACTTCCTGTAGCCCTGTATCTATGAGACATATGAGGAGCCGGGGGATGTTTCAAAGCCCAGAGCATCAGTCAGCAGCCTGTATTGCCTTGTAGGCCCCAATGAACAACCCTCAGTGCTGTCACTGTCCTCCACTGTCAGCAACACCCCTGCTGACAGCTCAGGTTCGAAAACCCCAGAGGAAAAATCTACCATTAGCCCAGTCACACAAGAGTCAGAGCAACACATCTATGACAATTCTCAAGAGAACATTGCCATCTACTCCAATGACATTCTGCCTGAAGAAACTGCATTTCCCACAATGCAATATTCCAATGCAGTTTCATCTCAGCTTAGCACCAGTGTTAGCATTCCGTCAGCCCTGAATGGAGATGATGACTTTATATAATCAAAATCACAATCTCCCAAGTTGTAAAAGTTAAAGGAAATACAGTTTTTGCACTGTACTTCTCTGTAAATAATGCAGGTCTCACTGATAGCAACTGAAAATGAAGAAAGAAAATGTCATGAATATTGTACTGTAATAAAAATAAATACAGTAAATAAAATAATATATATTATTATTAACCTCAATTTACTAAACATGACCTATTGATTTAGAAGAAGATCATGATTTCTGGACAAAGTGTCCTGAATGAGGAAAAGAAATACGTTCCTATGTACAGCCCTCACTCATGAATTAACCTCAGAGATAATTCAGTTGTGCAAAATGTATTAACCTCAGTTCAGGAATATAAGGTGTATGTGTGTATATATGTATATATATATATATATATATATATATATATATATATATATATATATATATATATGTGGAAGTGGAGAGGCATCAGTACAGAAACACACATGGGAACAGATGGGTTAGTCATTACTATGGACATAACCATTGTTTTGGTGGAAAAAATTTTGGAATATTGGATTATATGATTGTATGAGTTTGACATTCAATTTGCGTGACCTTTTCTGTAACAGTGGAACATGGTTAGGCAATAAATAGACTACTAGTTATAAAGCTTAAAATAGGCTAATGTTCTCTCCAGCCTAATGCTAAAATGCTAAATTTTCATGTATGATATTAGGCTACTTTTGGTGGCATTTACTATTATAAACTCTTAAGGAAACTTTTTTTTTTTCTTGTTTCGTAATCATTCTGCAGTTCAGACAAGTCTTGTTTGATTAGGCTTTTTTTCATTACAGAATGGTTAGGGAATTAATGGAGTGGTAGCCTATATGGTATTAAACCTTTCTATTACTTTCAGCATAGTTAACTGCTCTGCTTGGTGAACATCTACTGATTGCGGGTGGGCAAGTGGGCGGGTGGGGCGTAAACAAATGTGGGGCGAAAACAAATATTACCTATGAATTCAACGTCTTATCAACCTTTTTATCAGATGTGAGGTTACACTGCTAAAATGTGCTTTGTCTCAAAAAGTGAAGCCACTATGTTAGAAGATCTGAGGAAAACTCCAAGTACCTCAGCAAAGGCTCATGTCCTCCCTATGGGATAAAGAGGGTCAGATCAAAGCAGTCAGTGGTAAATTCTCTCTGCATGATGACACCACTGCTAGAGTCCACACTGTGATCATCACTGGACTGACTACAGAGGATTCAAGGCAACACTGGTCTGGGGTTAAAACGGCAATTGGAAAGACAGACACCATGCGGTTTCTCCTTTGATGTAGACCATTGTAAATAAAACTTTGCTCATGATATCCTAGTATTTTGTCTTAATTCATTTGTGCTATCAAAATGGTCACCTTGATGAGTGTGGGACTCATAAGTGAAAAAAAACAAAAAGAGTAGACAAGACAGAAAGCACCGTTATATACAAATGAGGTTTCTAAAATGGCTAGTTCAGATTGCTTTGTGTCATGCCTAACAACTCCTCTTGGCCTTTGTAAAACCAGGATAACCCACTCCACGTATTGTATAGCATAACAACATGTCTTTCGCCCTTTATTTACAAATAAATAAATAACACTAGTGCTGAGTCACTGACTATTGCGTCAACACTGTGTGAAAAACAGAAATGGACTTACTGTGGAACACAGAGATAAGGCTGCCGGTGTGAACTAGGGAAGTTGGGCAGTGAAGTGATTCTTCAGTAAACCACAAGCTTTAACTGCCCTGTTAGCAGCCTCTGGGTGTGGTAATGGTAAAACAATGTATGTATGATCAGTAATGGTTATGGTGCAAGTGTGCACTCGTGTATGCATGCACAATCACACACATGACAGGAGCTTGGGCTATATGGTTCAGAGAGGAAAGAGGAAGAGTCTTAACTGTCCGTAAGATACAGTTGAAACAGAAAACCGATAGATAGATAGATAGATAGATAGATAGATAGATAGATAGATAGATAGATAGATAGATAGATAGATAGATAGATAGACGATACTTAATTGGATACACCTCATGACTTTTTTAGTAGTTACCATGATGTTGCTTCATCTTCTTCTGTCTACTTGCTGGTTAGTTACTCCATACGCCACTACATCACTGACGACTTACATAAAATCAGTTCTCAGTAACATGGAGTAAAACTGCAACAGGACACACAGACCCCTGTTCACGTACTACATAACATCAGTAGGCCTATCAATAACGTTGGGTCAAAATTAGTATAAGAGTACAGATTATATAGATGAGAGTGTAGTTTAATATAAGCGTAACCAGGCACACAAACACACTCCTTTATAACCCCCCATATGTCCATATGCATGGAGAAAAACTGCAGAACTAAGGAGTTGGCTTTCTTATTTAGATGCATTGATTCAGACATACATAAAATTAGCATAAAATAATTTTTTGCTGATCTGATTTTTTTTTTTTTTTGACACACACACACACACACACACACACACACATACAGGAATAAGCATGAAGTGACGGTTAGTAATTGCTTTTTGTTCACCTTTAAATAGTGTGTGTGTGTGTGTGTGTGTGTGTGTGTGTGTGTGCGTAGGAAGAAGTCAGCTGCAGATTCAATGAATATACTGACTGAATGCATCCAATTAGCATGTTTACATGCACACTAATAAACCGATCATTACTGGGTTATTGGAGTTAACTGATTATTGAAGTGGTCATGCAGATGGATTTTATTTGATTTGAAGTGCTTTACCGGATTACGATTATGAAAAATCAAACACCTCCAACAAACACACCTACGTAGGTTTTCATCAATACTCTGGTTTATTTGAGACACTTATACACCTTGATCAGGACAATCAAACCCAGTGACAATAACGCTGTGCTGTAGAAAAGGGCTTCCTTTGAAGATCTGAAGATGAGATCTTTAACCAAGATCCTGACTCACTGTGCTCATAAAAGGTAGGACATTCCTATCAGCAGTACAGGTGTCCTGGCTGAAGTTTCAATCTTTAGTTCCAATTACTCGCTTCACAAAATGACATATAATGAACCAACAATGAGAGATGCATACAAATGAACAGAGGAGATTAAAAAAAAAAAACGAGAGCGATATATATGACATATATGAGAGAGAATGAAAGAGATTGGAGTTTTGGATGTCAGTGAATGGGAGACCGGGTTTGTACTCTAACTGGTGGTTTGCGTTATATATTGGTACCTCTCACTGTGTATAAATATGAACACCAGCCTCAGCTCTGTCCTGCAGCCCTGTTCTGGACACCTGTATGTAAGAGTAGTCAGATGTGCATCTAGATTAGATACAGTACATGCTACTATTGAGTCACTACTGAACAACTGATAGGCCAGGACTTAGGACATTGTTTTGTCTGTCTGTCATACATGGTGTGAGGCTCAAGATGGGTCAAAGGAATTAATAATTCAATTAATTAATTAATAAATGAATAAATGAATACATTTGTACATGTTTAAAACATGGACTGGAATAGGTATACAATAATTTTTGTAGATTTCTGCATTTCAGGGGGCCTAAAGGCATATTCCACTCTGAAAGTCCGTCCACTATTTTACTTCTATTCCACTGAGTCAGGACTGATGTCTGCTTTTTCACAGACATGAACTGAACTATAACCACAAACAACAAACAACAGGGCTGTTAGCTGTCACTCGGTGTAATCTGCCGGGTGTAATATGCGAGGTGTAATCTACGGGGTATAATCTGCAGGGTATAATCTGTTTTTCTGCTGCTGCTGAGTCAGTACTGATGTATAGACATGAACTGGACTATAAGAGCATTGAGTGACCTTTCCTCAAACTACAGGCTGTTAGCTGCCTCTCACTTTCATCTGCAGGGGTATAATATGCTATTATGCTTCTGCAATACTGATGTAGGCTTTGGGTGATCTTTTAACACACTACAGGCTGTTAGCCATCTCTTGGTGTAATCTGCAAAGTGTAATCTTCTAATATGCAGCATCTGAGTCCATCGGGATGTGACTGCAGTGTCTTTGACGTGTAGAGATGAGGTGGATTAGATTAGAGGCCTGCAGAAAAGAAGCTGACTGTCTGAAAACAGGAAGGAAAGTGTGGGCTGACCTTTCAATAAACCACAGGCCTTGGGTGCGCTGTTAAGAGTGTCAGTAGTATATCTGCGGAAGGCTTGACTTAGCAGAAAACACTCAGGAGGTTACCATGACAACAGCTCACATTCTATTTATATTACTGGCCCAAATGTAAAATGAAAAAGTGACATGAAGTTTTTTGTAAAGCGATGTAGAAACCCACCACCAAAATTAGTAATTGGTTGAATATAAAACCTTCTGTAAAAAAAGTTACCAAGATGAACTAGAGAATGATGAACAAAGCTGTGACTTTTGCGCCCCATATTTAGACCTACACACTCGTGCACAGACACAGACACACACACACACACACACAGTCGTGCATGGACACACACACATGCACACACATGGAAAGAGCTACCTCTCCACAAATGGATTTGGAAAAAATACATACATACAGACATTGCAAGATAAACCCACCATCAGAATCATTCAGCTGGATGTCAGAATCCCTCGTGTGTTTGTGTGAAGTTATTAAGATGAAGACGAAGTCACCAGACCTAGTGTCTGTGGCTGAGAAGAGGAAAAGGAGGAGCCTCTTGTGCAGTCTTAACACACCAGACCCACTTTTAGAGTACACAAGAAACACAAACCTAATAGACAGATAGACAGATAGATAGATAGACAGACAGATAGATAGATAGATAGATAGATAGATAGATAGATAGATAGATAGATAGATAGATAGATAGATAGATAGATAGATAGATAGATAGATAGATAGATAAAAAGGGGGTGCACTTTATGGGATACATTCATGACTTTAAAAAGAGGCATGAAAATACATTTGATCATCTTCTATCTGCTTGCTGGTGAGTTACTCTGTTCTTCACTACTGAACACTAACATGACATGAATAGGGTGGACATGCAACTAGGGCCCGCATGTGTACACACACACCAATGCACTTTCAGTTTGTATCATCAAAAGGTCATCATATTTGACCTGTATTTGTCATGCAGCTTCTAGGCTTATGTATGTATGTATTTATTTATTTATTTATTTATTTTAATATCAAGCCATTCTGTTTGTGTTTGTGTGTGTGTGTGTGTGTGTGTACAAACACCAATGCACTCTGAGTGTCAATACTTCATGAAGCTCTTTGTTTTTTGTTTGTTGTTATTGTATTGTTTTATATATTATTCTGTTTGGGTGTGTATGTGACATAAAATGTGACATGAAGTTCATTACGCACAGCTATGGGGGGGGGGGGGGGGGGGGACAGAAGCAAGCCATTATAATCTGCTGAATATAAATGTCTGTAAGATAGACTAGCAAGTGTACAGTAGAATTTAAAAAGTCACAATCTTACTTGTGTGGACATAACTGTAGTGTGGGGAGTAATTCTACATATTTCTAATTTTACACTGACTTACAATAAATGCTGTTGTGTAGTATGGTGTGATAATGTAAGCATGATCAGCCTGACCAGGCAACACAAACCAACATGGCATACGCAGGCACACACACACACACACACACAAGCAAAAAACAGCTTTACTATGAACAGATTTGCCGACCATGCAGCACATATATTCACAGTTGACTTTTATACACACATATGTGCGTCTGCAGAAACAAATAGGCCTGCATGTGCCCAAAGACAACACGTGCGAGTCATTAGACACACTGTCACCACAGCACCATGGTTCAGAGGAAAGACACGCCTTAACAGACACGCTGCACTTCAAGAGTCCACTAGATACAACTGAAGATACCTAAAGCACAGATAAAGACACAGATAGATAGATAGATAGATAGATAGATAGATAGAGACTGAGAGAGAGAGAGAGAGAGAGAGAGAGAGAGAGAGATTGAACCAGTAGTTCATCATTTTTGACCTATCTGTTTTCTTTTCTATTGTATAATTTTACATCAGGTGATTTTGTGTGTGTGTGTGTGTGTGTGTGTGTCCACGCGTGCATGTGTGCGTGCGGGCATGCATGTGTGCATGACTGTAGGTCTTCAATCTCTGGAGTCTGTAATCCAGCTGACTGGATATGAGGGCCACTCAGCAGTGATCAAATGCTCCTATGATAGAGGATATGAGGGAAACTCCAAGTACCTCTGCAGAGGGACGTGTCCTGCTGCTGTGTTCATTGACATCAAAGACATCCCAGTTCAGACTCCAGAAGGGGAAACTCATGCTGAAGATGGTAGATTCTCTCTACATGATGACACCACTGCTGGAATCGTCACTGTGACCATCACTGGACTGACTGCAGAGGATTCTGGACAATACTGGTGTGGGGTGAAATCAGGATTGGGAAAGAAAGATGTGTACAAAGAAGTGGAGTTAAATGTGATTAAGGGTAAATGTGAAGACATTTTTGAAAATCTAGTCATTTGATGTAATGGATTTTAAGAGTCTTTTTTCATGGTCTTTTGCTCTTTCTCTCCATCTGACTGTATGTTTCAGGTCCCTCTCCTACCTCACCCTCAACCCTTGTGCCCTCCACAGAAAACCACACCCTCTCACCTTCATCCACATCTATGGCAACAAACACTTCCCAGTCTGAGAGTGTGCTGGAGACAACCATTACTGGTCAGTGGATAATAATATTAGATTACATATTAGATTCGATTAGTCAGTTTAGCTCACTTTATTGTTCTAAAGGCAAACTTGTCTTGCTGCCAGGTACACAGAATAAAATAGCACAGGACACACAAAAACTGATATTGAGATGTTTCAGTTTGTGTGGATCCACAGAGCATGAAAGGTAGATGGGTGGTCAGAAGGTGTGAGCACTGGATGATCTGATACAGCCAGATCATGGTTATTACAACTTATCATTCGGAGAAATGGAATACTGATTTCTGATTGGCTGGCAGGGTGTGTGTTAAATTAGGGATAATGGCGGTCGAGGTGTCCCGAAGAACAGCACGATGCCAAGATCCACTGTTGCCCCTTTATCGGGACACCTCGAAGGCCGTTATCCTGCTTATCATCCGGTTGCAACTCATGCGTATAGACAATAAGCAAGCGTTTAAAACAAAAAGTTATGGGGAAATAACGGACACCATGTCAGCCAATCAGAAAACAGTACTTTATTTCTTTGGGTGATAATTCTGTTTGACAGTTGAACTTAGACTTGGCGGAGGCAACAGCACTTCACCTTCAGCGTTGTGCTTCGTCCACGCTTTGTCCATTCCATCCCTAACATAACGTACACCTTTGAAGTAGATCTGGTGAAAAAGACTAATCACCATTCTGTATCAATGCTCTTTTGAGTTACTATGACAAGCATAATAAATGGCAGTTGAGCTTGTCAGCAATATTGGAATCAGCTGTCACTAATGTTAAGCTGACGAGCTGCATGCTTTTGTGTGTTTTAAGTTGCCATGTATTCCTAATGAATAGACGGCAACTTATTGCTTACGCATGAGTTGCAACCGGGTAATAAGTGGGATAATGAGGTGTGCTGTTATGCACAATTAATGAACTTGCTGTAGGAAGTTGCAAAGTGCGTGAGAATTCACAGCCATTCTTCTCTAGGGTTAATTTTGTGTAACAGCACACCTCGTCGGCCATTATCCCTTACATAATGTATATGATGATTACTAATGCAATGATGATGAGTGCAGTTAGTTAAAAAAAAAAAAAAAAAAAAAAACTTTCTTTTCTAATTTTCTTTTAACGTCTCTGGGTGCAGGGCCTGTTTATACTCTGCTAGGCAGTCTGATAAGTTTTGACAATTTTAAGCATTTCACCTAACTGAAAAGACTGGTATATACTTGCAGAAATAATACATCCTGATTTCTACCTAGATTAACCAAGCCAGACACAGTATGCAGCATTTACTGTTCTGTCTACCCACACATTACAACTCATTGCTTTGCTACAGGCCAGACAACCGTTGGAGAGTCACAGGACCAAGGGGCCACTGTCAGAATCCTGATCTTGTGTGCTGTGGTGCTACTGGCCATAGGGACAGTGTGTGGATTGCTCTTAGCCTTCTACCACAAACAGAGGCAGAAGAAGGAGTCTGCAGGTACACACACACACATACACACACACACACACACACTCACATACACACAGAGAGACCATCAGGCATGATCATGTGACATATGCCTCTTCAGCACCAACTTCCTGTGGATGAGGTGCAAACACACACACACACACACACACACACATATGTATATAAATCACTAAACCTGATGGGTGTGAATTTGTATGTGAGATATGTTTTGTGTGTGTTTGCTGATCACGTTCATCTTGCGGAGTCCATTTTGACCTTTATATCTTCAAACACATTCACTTAACAGTGTGAGTCAGTTAAGTCTGTGAGGGCTCGGGGCTCAGGTCTCAGGGAGGACATTGAAACTCTGCCACTGTGTGACTTACATACCCCCTTTTCAGAGATGACTTGGTGGACACATTTAATTGCTTTTCTACATACCCTAAATGACTGTTAATTGGGATGGATTTGACAGCGTTTAGACCAATGCCTAGTGCCTACTAATTCTCCTGTGTAATGTGCATATTGATCGCTGAGTGTCCATTCTAATATCAGTCCACCAAATCCTGCTGCAAGCTCGTGTTTCTGTAGTCAGACATGATATTGCAGTTCCCATATGAGTCAGAGGCAACGTTGACACACTGAGAAGAATGTGGTCAGGGTTTGACACGTCAGGACCCCCAAACGAAGGCAGAATCTAGATCCCTCTTACTGGCACACACATACACACACTCTCTGTCTCACATGCACACGTGCACAAGTGCAAACACATACACATATGCATGCACATGCTCTCTGTCTCACATCAGGGTCAGGGTTTCACACATCAGGACCCCCAAATGAAAGTAGAATCCATTTTCTTCTTACTGGTAAACACGTACACAAAATACATGCACATGCTCTCTGTCTTGCACACGTGCACAAGTACAAACCAGACGCACAGATGTGCACACACAGACATGCTTACATATTCACCCAGCTGATGTGGACATACTATGTGTGTGCACATAGTATCCAGTGTCCAAGTAGAAGCAAAGAAACATGCATACACATAGATAGTGTATCGTCACACACGTACACACGTGCACACACACACACACACACACACACACACACACACACACACACACACACACACAGTCATATGGCTGCGTCACCCTTGATCTCACCTCTCTCATGTTGTCTCCACTCTCTACTCTCATCTATTACAGCTTGTGACCCGTCTAGCCCCCAAAACAGTGAGGACATGGAGGAGATAAGACTGAGAGTTTTAACTACAGTATAACGAAAGTAGAAGAACCACAGAAACACCACCTCTGTTTCATGTGATTGTACTGACCAGCAGTTGAAAGTGTCAGCGTACACTGCAGGCTATTATGTTGTAGGTTACATAAGTATAGAGATTTTTTATTCTTTTTTTTTGCAGTGTAACTCCTTTCGTATTACCTTTGATGTTGTCAGATTTACTCACTTGCTGTCAATTTTGCTCACTGTTGCTGTAATATTTAATATCTACTGCCATCTAGTGGATAATTATATCATAATTATAACATTATATCATATTATAACACCTAGATGACACACCTCTGCATGGTGAAATATTACTGTGAAATAGATTCACATTACATGCAGTATATTTGAACTGAAAAGTACAGTATTTATTTGATTTCAAGACCAAAGTGATCAGATAGTCGAATGGTTTACTTAGTCCTCGCAAGTATCCTTACAGTTAGCTCTTATACTACTGTAAAAAGTATAGTATTTAATGAGTCTTACTGCAATGTATGAAATGTCATTATGACTGCTATATATGTATAACGAATATGTTATTAATGTGATATTAACATTCTGTAGCCTAGTGACTATGAAACCTGTGAGGAGCCGGGAGATGTTTCAAAGCCCAGAGCATCAGTCAGCAGCCTGTATTGCCTTGCAGGCCCCCATAACCGACCCTCAGTGCACTCACTGTACTCCACTGTCTTCCAAGTCAGCAGCACCCCTGCTGACAGCTCAGTTAGGAAAACCCCAGAGGAGAACTCTACCATTAGCCCAGTCACACAAGAGTCAGAGCAGCACATCTATGACAATTCTCAAGAGAACACTGCCATCTACTCCAATGACATTCTACCTGAAGAAACTGCATCTCCCACAATGCACTATTCCAATGTTGCACCTCATCTTAGCACCATTCAATCAGCGTTAAATGGAGAGGATGAGTGGTAAAAGTTAAAGGATATTTTTTTGCATTGCATATTTCTCTATGTGATGCATACCTCACTTTTGTTGATAGAATTTTAAATACTGCATATACTGTAAATAATGTATTAAATGAATGGTGTACATAAAGTTTCTGTTATTAACAATGAGCCATCATCAATCAGAGACTGCAAACAATGATGAATAAGTTCTATTGAAATAATATATGCTCTGTGATGCGTTGCATATTTCTCTATGCAATGCATATCTCACTGTTGTTGATACTGTTGTTGATATTGTTGAGTTTGAAAATATATGTTGTAAATAATGTATTTGAAATGAAGAGTGTATATAAAGCCGCAATTATTTACAATCAGCCGTCATCAATCAGTGACTGCTGACAATGATGAATGTCATGATAGTAATATGATTAGGGTCTGTAAGGGATAATAAATCACAAGGCTTCTGTATATTGGTCAATATTGCACGTTCAAGGTGGTGATAAGGTCCTGACACAAATGCAGCCTGTGTCTAACCACTTAAGTAACCCCCTTGTAATTGGTTCACTCCTTCCTTCATATTCCACCTGAAGCTGGCGTGTGGTGGGCGTTCTGTTGCATAATGGCTGTTCTGCATCACTCAGGTGCTGCTGGTGGTGGTGGTTAGTGAGCCTGTCCCTTCCACTGAAATGCTTTGGGGTGGCTTAGAAAGCGCTATACATCCAATATGTTGTAGGGATGAAGAGGGGAGAGGGTTTACAACTGGAAGTCCTGTTGCTGTTTCACAGAGCGAAAGAGGAGAAGAATAAAAAAGAAAGGAGCAGAGAATGAAAGGTATATTAATGAACAGAGGAGAATAAAGACGAGAAAAGAATAGATTACAGATGGTGGGAGAGATTGAAAGAGGACATGGTGATTTTGATTGTACTTGAAGGGAAAAGTGTTTACTCCCACAAAATGTATGTGTGTATAATGGAGAGAGACGAGGACAGAGAGATTTTTCATTTTTTGCTTAATAACAGGCCTGGATATTCCATTGCATTGTTACCACAGACCCACTGAGTCAGTAGTGATATGACTGCAGCTTCTCTGATGATCTGAAACAGGGTGTTTGTGTGTGTGTGTGTGTGTGTGTGTGTATGTGTGTGTGACTGCAGTTTCTCTGATGAACTGAACTATTAAAGGCCCGCAGAGGAGAGGCTGACCATGTGAACTAGGGAAGTGGAGAGAGGGGTAGCTATTCAATTAACCACAAGATGAGCTGTTTCCAGTCACTGGGTGTCCGTGGTCTGCAGGCATGAAGCAAGAAGGCGTCAAACACGCCTCTAGGCTTGCAGAGAGGATGCAGGAAATCACCATGGCAATAACTGACATTCTTTTTCTATTATTGGAAATGACCCAGGGGTAAAATGTGAGTGAAAAGGGAAATATGAGTGAAGCTGAGTGAAGATATTTTGGTTTGCCAGTTCAATATCAAGCCCTCCGCCAGCTGGATAATTTGTGACAAAATTTTAGAGATAAGACTGAGGGGATTTGTCAAAATGAACTACAATATGAAAAGAAAGATTTCTTTTGGAAATTCAGTTTAAAAAGCCAACCTGTATGTGTAGAGTGGACTCATGTTATGCTTTTCAAATGTCATTCTGATTTATAATTAATGCTGTGGTGTTTGTGTGGCACATACACTCTGCACATAGTTCACTGTGGTGCACCACATGCACACACTTGTGCATGGACACGTATGCATGTGCATGCACGCACGTGCACACACATACACACACAAACACGCACATTAGTAAAGAGTAATTTTCCCACAAATGGGACGTAGCACAATGTTCCCACAGCAACATAAACATACCATCACATGTATTCAAATGTTTCTCACAGTGTTTCATGTTTTTTTTCTTTTTTTTCATTAGACATGCTGTCACCACAGCAACTAGGGTCTGCGGTTCAGAGGGGAAAGAGGAGGAGTCTTGACTGTTGGCTTTACAGATCAGATGCAGTTTAAGAGTCCACTATGTTGTGACTTCTCAAACAGAAACCTAACCCACTGATGAGATGGATACTATCCATATAGACAGACAGACAGACAGACAGACAGACAGACAGACAGATAGATAGATAGATAGATAGATAGATCACTGGATGACACTTTACAGGATGCATACATGGCCTAAGAGAGAAAATTTACTGTTGTTCTACACCACAAAGGAGGACATGAAAACATATTTGATCATCTGTCTGCTTGCTGGTGAGTTACTCATTGCTAGATGTTGTTATTTAACAGTTACATGATATACATAATTTAAACCAGCAAGTAGAATATTTGACCTACATTTATCATGCATGTTATATGTAAGGAATAACAACCGACAAGGTGTTAATTAATGAACAAGGCTGAGGTAAAGAACTTTCCTCTGCCAAGTTCATTAATTCCGTGTAACAGCACACCTCGAAGGCCGTTATCCTGCTTATCACCTGGTTGCAACTCATGCGTGTAATGAACAGGCGTCAATTTAAAACATACAAAAGCCTGCAGCTCAGTTTTAAAGAAACCTAATCAGTTGCTGTACTACTTTCTTTTCTTACTACAACGGTGGTTATCACTAGTAACAGCTGATTTCATTGTTGCTGGCAAGTTCAACTGCCATTGACTATGGTTGTTATTGTTATCATTCAAAAGAGCATTAACAGTGATTAGACTTTTTCATCGGATTTACTTCATAGGTGTGCGTTATGCAGAATTAATACACCCCCTGTCAGCCAATCAGAAATAAGATAAGCTCGATTATTTTATTTGTCTCTGTGGGTAGGTATTTATCTTGTGGAGTCTGTGACCCTGGAGACTGGATATGTCGGTGGATCATCAGTGATCAGATGCCCCTATGATAGAGGATATGAGAGAAACGCCAAGTACTTCTGCAGAGGAAAGTGTCCTCGTCTCGGACATAGAGACATTCCCATCAGGACTGAAGAAGGTCAGACTAAAGCAGTCAATGGTAGATTCTCTCTACAAGATAACACCACTACTAGAGTCTTCACTGTGACCATCACTAGACTGACTGCACAGGATTCTGGACAATACTGGTGTGGGATTAAAACAGGGTTAGGGAAAACTGATGTTTACTCTAAAGTGAACTTAAATGTGACCAAAGGTAAAAATGTATGTTTCTGAAAAATATGCATTTTATGTCTTGTGATGAAAGTATCTTTTTCATGTTTCTTTTCCATTTTTTCCCTCTGTGTCAGAGCCCTCTTCTACACCAGCCTCAACCCTCTTGCCCTCCACTGAAAACCTCACGCTCTCATTCTCACTGTCACCTGGGACATCCAACACCTCCCAGTCTGAGCATGTCTCGGAGACAACCATTCACGGTTAGTGAGCAAAAAAATATATTTATGATGACTGAAAAAAGATGAGGGCAGTTATTTTCAAATTGATTTCTATGTTCCAATAATGTCTTATTCAAATTGTGTTTGTTTTGGCTTCACGTTCTATTCTTTTCATTGATTCACATGCATATGCAAGTTGCATGCAATTTCTATTCTTTTCATCGATTCACATACAGTGGTACGTTCATAATGATTGCTACCTTGGGTTAACCAAGTCAGAAACAAAATGCTATATGCAACATGTACTTCTCTGTCCAACTAACTCTAACACATGTTCACCTACATTGTTTTTACACAGGACTGGTGACTGCAGCTGAGCATCAAGAGAGCCGAGGGGAT
>PYXC01002651.1:72500-102500 GCA_015244755.2 Tenualosa ilisha
TGAAGAAACTGCATCTCCCACAATGCAATATTCCAATGCAGTTTCATCTCATCTTAGCACCAGTGTTAGCATTCCGTCAGCCCTGAATGGAGATGATGACTTTATATAATCAAAAGCACAATCTCCCAAGTTGTAAAAGTTAAAGGAAATACAGTTTTTGCACTGTACTTCTCTGTAAATAATGCAGGTCTCACTGATAGCAACTGAAAATGAAGAAAAAAAATGTCATGAATATTGTACTGTAATAAAAATAAATACAGTAAATAAAATAATATCTATTATTATTAACCTCAATTTACTAAACATGACCTATCGATTTAGAAGAAGATCATGATTTCAGGACAAAGTGTCCTGAATGAGGAAAAGAAATACGTTCCTATGTACAGCCCTCACTCATGAATTAACCTCAGAGATCAGTTGTGCAAAATGTTTTAACCTCAGTTCAGGAATATAAGGTGTATGTGTGTATATATGTATATATATATATATATATATATATATATATATATATATATATATATGTGGAAGTGGAGAGGCATCAGTACAGAAACACACATGGGAACAGATGTGTCAGATGGGTTAGTCATTACTATGGACATAACCATTGTTTTAGTGGAAAAAATTTTGGAATATTGGATTATATGATTGTATGAGTTTGACAGTCGATTTGCGTGACCTTTTCTGTAACAGTGGAACATGGTTAGGCAATAAATAGACTACTAGTTATAAAGCTTAATATAGGCTAATGTTCTCTTCAGCCTAATGCTAAAATGCTAAATTTTCATGTATGATATTAGGCTACCTTTGGTGGCATTTACTATTATAATCATTCTGCAGTTCAGACAAGTCTTGTTTGATTAGGCTTTTTTTCATTACAGAATGGTTAGGGAATTAATGGAATGGTAGCCTATATGGTATTAAACCTTTCTATTACTTTCAGCATAGTTAACTGCTCTGCTTGGTGAACATCTACTGATTGTGGGTGGGCAAGTGGGCGGGTGGGGCGTAAACAAATGTGGGGCGAAAACAAATATTACCTATGAATTCAACGTCTTATCAACCTTTTTATCAGATGTGAGGTTACACTGCTAAAATGTGCTTTGTCTCAAAAAGTGAAGCCACTATGTTAGAAGATCTGAGGAAAACTCCAAGTACCTCAGCAAAGGCTCATGTCCTCCCTATGGGATAAAGAGGGTCAGATCAAAGCAGTCAATGGTAAATTCTCTCTGCATGATGACACCACTGCTAGAGTCCACACTGTGATCATCACTGGACTGACTACAGAGGATTCAAGGCAACACTGGTCTGGGGTTAAAACGGCAATTGGAAAGACAGACACCATGCGGTTTCTCCTTTGATGTAGACCATTGTAAATAAAACTTTGCTCATGATATCCTAGTATTTTGTCTTAATTCATTTGTGCTATCAAAATGGTCACCTTGATGAGTGTGGGACTCATAAGTGAAAAAAAACAAAAAGAGTAGACAAGACAGAAAGCACCGTTATATACAAATGAGGTTTCTAAAATGGCTAGTTCAGATTGCTTTGTGTCATGCCTAACAACTCCTCTTGGCCTTTGTAAAACCAGGATAACCCACTCCACGTATTGTATAGCATAACAACATGTCTTTCGCCCTTTATTTACAAATAAATAAATAACACTAGTGCTGAGTCACTGACTATTGCGTCAACACTGTGTGAAAAACAGAAATGGACTTACTGTGGAACACAGAGATAAGGCTGCCGGTGTGAACTAGGGAAGTTGGGCAGTGAAGTGATTCTTCAGTAAACCACAAGCTTTAACTGCCCTGTTAGCAGCCTCTGGGTGTGGTAATGGTAAAACAATGTATGTATGATCAGTAATGGTTATGGTGCAAGTGTGCACTCGTGTATGCATGCACAATCACACACATGACAGGAGCTTGGGCTATATGGTTCAGAGAGGAAAGAGGAAGAGTCTTAACTGTCCGTAAGATACAGTTGAAACAGAAAACCGATAGATAGATAGATAGATAGATAGATAGATAGATAGATAGATAGATAGATAGATAGATAGATAGATAGATAGATAGATAGATAGATAGATAGACGATACTTAATTGGATACACCTCATGACTTTTTTAGTAGTTACCATGATGTTGCTTCATCTTCTTCTGTCTACTTGCTGGTTAGTTACTCCATACGCCACTACATCACTGACGACTTACATAAAATCAGTTCTCAGTAACATGGAGTAAAACTGCAACAGGACAGACAGACCCCTGTTCACGTACTACATAACATCAGTAGGCCTATCAATAACGTTGGGTCAAAATTAGTATAAGAGTACAGATTATATAGATGAGAGTGTAGTTTAATATAAGCGTAACCAGGCACACAAACACACTCCTTTATAACCCCCCATATGTCCATATGCATGGAGAAAAACTGCAGAACTAAGGAGTTGGCTTTCTTATTTAGATGCATTGATTCAGACATACATAAAATTAGCATAAAATAATTTTTTGCTGATCTGATTTTTTTTTTTTTTTGACACACACACACACACACACACACACACACACATACAGGAATGAGCATGAAGTGACGGTTAGTAATTGCTTTTTGTTCACCTTTAAATAGTGTGTGTGTGTGTGTGTGTGTGTGTGTGTGTGTGTGCGTAGGAAGAAGTCAGCTGCAGATTCAATGAATATACTGACTGAATGCATCCAATTAGCATGTTTACATGCACACTAATAAACCGATCATTACTGGGTTATTGGAGTTAACTGATTATTGAAGTGGTCATGCAGATGGATTTTATTTGATTTGAAGTGCTTTACCGGATTACGATTATGAAAAATCAAACACCTCCAACAAACACACCTACGTAGGTTTTCATCAATACTCTGGTTTATTTGAGACACTTATACACCTTGATCAGGACAATCAAACCCAGTGACAATAACGCTGTGCTGTAGAAAAGGGCTTCCTTTGAAGATCTGAAGATGAGATCTTTAACCAAGATCCTGACTCACTGTGCTCATAAAAGGTAGGACATTCCTATCAGCAGTACAGGTGTCCTGGCTGAAGTTTCAATCTTTAGTTCCAATTACTCGCTTCACAAAATGACATATAATGAACCAACAATGAGAGATGCATACAAATGAACAGAGGAGATTAAAAAAAAAAAAACGAGAGCGATATATATGACATATATGAGAGAGAATGAAAGAGATTGGAGTTTTGGATGTCAGTGAATGGGAGACCGGGTTTGTACTCTAACTGGTGGTTTGCGTTATATATTGGTACCTCTCACTGTGTATAAATATGAACACCAGCCTCAGCTCTGTCCTGCAGCCCTGTTCTGGACACCTGTATGTAAGAGTAGTCAGATGTGCATCTAGATTAGATACAGTACATGCTACTATTGAGTCACTACTGAACAACTGATAGGCCAGGACTTAGGACATTGTTTTGTCTGTCTATCATACATGGTGTGAGGCTCAAGATGGGTCAAAGGAATTAATAATTCAATTAATTAATTAATAAATGAATAAATGAATACATTTGTACATGTTTAAAACGTGGACTGGAATAGGTATACAATAATTTAGTAGATTTCTGCATTTCAGGGGGCCTAAAGGCATATTCCACTCTGAAAGTCCGTCCACTATTTTACTTCTATTCCACTGAGTCAGGACTGATGTCTGCTTTTTCATAGACATGAACTGAACTATAACCACAAACAACAAACAACAGGGCTGTTAGCTGTCACTCGGTGTAATCTGCAGGGTGTAATCTGCGGGGTGTAATCTACGGGGTATTATCTGCAGGGTATAATCTGTTTTTCTGCTGCTGCTGAGTCAATACTGATGTATAGACATGAACTGGACTATAAGAGCATTGAGTGACCTTTCCTCAAACTACAGGCTGTTAGCTGTCTCTCACTTTCATCTGCAGGGGTATAATATGCTATTATGCTTCTGCAATACTGATGTAGGCTTTGGGTGATCTTTCAACACACTACAGGCTGTTAGCCATCTCTTGGTGTAATCTGCAAAGTGTAATCTTCTAATATGCAGCATCTGAGTCCATCGTGATGTGACTGCAGTGTCTTTGACGTGTAGAGATGAGGTGGATTAGATTAGAGGCCTGCAGAAAAGAAGCCGACTGTGAAAACAGGAAGGAAAGTGTGGGCTGACCTTTCAATAAACCACAGGCCTTGGGTGCGCTGTTAAGAGTGTCAGTAGTATATCTGCGGAAGGCTTGACTTAGCAGAAAACACTCAGGAAGTTACCATGACAACAGCTCACATTCTATTCTATTACTGGCCCAACTGTAAAATGAAAAAGTGACATGAAGTTTTTTGTGAAGCGATGTAGAAACCCACCACCAAAATTAGTAATTGGTTGAATATAAAACCTTCTGTAACAAAAGTTACCAAGATGAACTAGAGAATGATGAACAAAGCTGTGACTTTTGCGCCCCATATTTAGACCTACACACTCGTGCACAGACACACACACTCGTGCATGGACACACACACATGCACACACAGGAAAGAGCTAACTCCCCACAAATGGATTTGGAAAAAATACATACATACAGACATTGCAAGATAAACACACCATCAGAATCATTCAGCTGGATTTCATAATCCCTTATATGTTTGTGTGAAGTTATTAAGTATAAAGTCACCAGACCTAGTGTCTGTGACTGAGAGGAGGAAAAGGAGGAGCCTCTTGTGCAGTCTTAGCACACCAGACCCACTTTTAGAGTACACAAGAAACACAAACCTAATAGACAGATAGACAGATAGATAGATAAACAGATAGATAGATAGATAGATAGATAGATAGATAGATAGATAGATAGATAGATAGATAGATAGATAGATAGACAGATAGATAAAAAGGGGGTGCACTTTATGGGATACATTCATGACTTAAAAAAGAGGCATGAAAATACATTTGATCATCTTCTATCTGCTTGCTGGTGAGTCACTCTGTTCTTCACTACTGAACACTAACATGACATGAATAGGGTGGACATGCAACTAGGGCACATATGTGTACACACACACCAATGCACTTTGTTTTTATTGTATTGTTTTATATGTTATTCTGTTTGTGTGTGTGTGTGTGTGTGTGTGCGTGTGTGTGTGTGTGTTAACGGTGACATAAAATGTGACATGAAGTTCATTACGCACAGCTATGGGGGGGGGGGGGGGGGACAGAAGCAAGCCATTATAATCTGCTGAATATAAATGTCTGTAAGACAGACTAGCAAGTGTACAGTAGAATTGAAAAAGTCACAATCTTACTTGTGTGGACATAACTGTAGTGTGGGGAGTAATTCTACATATTTCTAATTGCACACTGACTTACAATAAATGCTGTTCTGTAGTATGGTGTGATAATGTAAGCATGATCAGCCTGACCAGGCAACACAAACCAACATGGCATACGCAGGCACACACACACACACACACACACAAGCAAAAAACAGCTTTACTATGAACAGATTTGCTGACCATGCAGCACATATATGCACAGTTGACTTTTATACACACATATGCACGTCTGCAGAAACAAATAGGCCTGCATGTGCCCAAAGACAACACGTGCGAGTCATTAGACACACTGTCACCACAGCACCATGGTTCCGAGGAAAGACACGCCTTAACAGACACGCTGCACTTCAAGAGTCCACTAGATACAACTCAAGATACCTAAAGCACAGATAAAGACACAGATAGATAGATAGATAGATAGATAGATAGATAGATAGATAGATAGATAGATAGATAGATAGATAGATAGATAGATAGATAGATATTGAGAGAGAGAGAGAGAGAGAGAGAGAGAGAGATTGAACCAGTAGTTCATCATTTTTGACCTATCTGCTTTCTTTTCTATTGTATAATTTTACATCAGGTGATTATGTGTGTGTGTGTGTGTGTGTGTGTGTGTGTGTGTGTGTGTGTGTGTGTGTGTGTCCACGCGTGCATGTGTGCGTGCGGCATGCATGTGTGCATGACTGTAGGTGTTCAATCTCTGGAGTCTGTAATCCATCTGACTGGATATGAGGGCGGCTCAGCAGTAATCAAATGCTCCTATGATAGAGGATATGAGAGAAACTCTAAGTACCTCTGCAGAGGAGAGTGTCCTGCTGCTGTGTTCATTGACATCAAATACATCCCAGTTCAGACTCCAGCAGGGGAAACTCATGCTGAAGATGGCAGATTCTCTCTACATGATGACACCACTGCTGGAATCTTCACTGTGACCATCACTGCACTGACTGCAGAGGATTCTGGACAGTACTGGTGTGGGGTCAAAACAGGATTTGGAAAGAAAGATGTGTACAATAAAGTGGAGTTAATTGTGATTAAAGGTAAATGTTAAAGACATTTTTGAAAATCTAGTCATCACTTTGATGTAATGCATTTTAAGGGTCCTTTTTCATGGTTTTTTGCTCTTTGTCTCCATCTGACTGTATGTTTCAGGTCCCTCTCCTACCTCACCCTCAGCTCTTGTGCCCTCCACAGAAAACCACACCCTCTCACCTTCATCCACATATATGGCAACAAACACTTCCCAGTCTGAACGAGTGCTGGAGACAACAATTACTGGTCAGTGGACAATGATATTAGGATACATTTGAGCATTACAGGAGCATTGTACGGTTCTCACTCTCTCTCTCTTTCTCAGCAAAGTTATCACCTGTGATCCCAGATAACCGGTGAGCACATCTATCTATCTATCTATCTGTCTGTCTGTCTGTCTGTCTGTCTGTCTATCTATCTATCTGTATGTCTGTCTCTCTGTCTCTCTGAATGTCTATTGTTTATCTTCAGTGTCAGCAGTACCTGCTTCTCAGGCTTCTGTGTGAGAATAACTCTACCTATCTGTCTCATATTTCAGATCTCCAGGTAATCTGACCGTGACCTACTGGGCTGTACGTGTGACCATCATCATGTTTATGCTGGCTCTAACTACAGTCTGCTTAATCATATGGCACAAGAGAAAAAGCAAGTACACACACAGAGACACTGTCCCACACACCGTTTCTCTCTCTCTCATTCTCTCTCTGTCTGTCTGTCTGTCTCACACACTCACACAGACACACACACACACACACACACACACACAAGCATATATACACACTTTAAAGTTAAAGACCATTTGTTAAAGAATTGTGTTCTGTGTGACATATTAATGTTTGTCATTTGTCTTTTTTCCCCCTCTTTCAGTATGTGTCTCTGAGAAAGACAGACCTTGTGATTCTAACTGCGTGCTGAGCAATGGACCTTCTGAATACACAACTTGAGGGATCGCAACTTTGGTCTAGAACTGAATCACCCATAATGCAATGCATTTATTGATACTAGGCAAAACAAATTTTATAAGTTTGGAGAGAGATTACTGAAAACACACAGAGTGACAGCTAGTAATGCTTGGTCCAATTGCTTTTGGTAGTTAATCACATTTGAATAGTGTCCTTCAGTATGTATGTATGTATGTATAAATAAATAAATAAATAAAGTAACATGTACGTAAGGGATTATATGTTGTAGTCATATAAATATATCCAGACAGGACAAACAGGACACTGATGTCGAAGATGGAATATTTCCCCATAATGACCAGCAGACAATACAATATCCTGCTCATTATATGGATGCTTGCCAAAATGACGACAGAAAACTTAACAAATCTCTTTTAAATGTAATTTGTTACCATTTCATGGCTTCTGCAGATAAACAAATAGTTCTGCGATGCAACTTGAACTTGAAACATTCTTTAGAATGCAGCTGATCTCCTTTTACTTTCCACAAAGTTCCATTGTGATAAGTGAATGGAGTTACCTGATTATTCAACTGTTCATGTAAACTGAGTTATTTGATATCACTGCCATTACTGCCATTACCCAGTTATGAGAAGACACACACCTGCGCAGGTGTACTTTTTCATTCATTCATGCAACGATTTCGGAGGTGAAGTGGAAAATGAAAAAGAACTTGTTTGCAGACGTCAAAATTATGTTGTCTCTTGCTGAATGAAAATGACTTAGTATTTCGCCTGCTTTATGGATGACAAAGAAAATATAGGGAGTAAAGACAAATGAATGAAAAAAGAAAATGCAGTTTTCTGCTTTTTGGACCGAAGCAGAGACCTTCTCCAAGAATCTGGGAAGATCTGGGACATTGGGCACATGTACGCTACTGGTAGTTTGAGAGCGGGCACCCTTAGAAAACTGCATCCTTTGTCTAGTTTAGGCTACTGCACTCATCAAGACTGTTGCTTGAACACAGCATGGCCGGCCACACACACACAGGGCCCTATCTTGCCGCGGCACACTGTGCATTCACGACATGCGCATGGTGTCATTACTATTCTGTGCCAGCGCATCGTTCATTTTTTCCGGCAAAAAATCACGTTGTCTAGATAGCAGATGACACTACGCCGTCATGGGTGTGTCAGCGAAAAGAAGAGGTGTGGTCTGGCGCAAAGCGTGCCAGATGCTATTATAAGGACGCAAAAATTAAATCCGCCAGTGGCCAATAAAACCCTGGTCTGTCGTCAGTTGCGCATTGCTGAAAAGCTATTTTAGGGGTGCACAGCGCTTTGGGATATGAAAGCGTGCACAATGCGCCAACACCATGCTTCTCTCATCAGCAGGAGTGCGCAGCAAGGTTCATACAAAAGTTTTTCATGTGGAGAAAAAGATTATGGAGTCCCTGGAAAAATGGAATATAAATGTACATCACATATATCACAATACTTATTAATTTGCGTTGAAAGCTTTTGTTTCCCCTGTCTTCTAACATCATTGTACCGCTTTCAGCACTGTTTGGATGTTCTTTTTTTGCTTATTTTTCTTCCTCCCATACTTCCTTGACCTCTGGAGGTTTGGGGGGATTCTTTCCATCCCCGAAGATAACCTGCTCACGCGCTTTTACTTCATGCACTAGCAGATCGGTCTCCTCCATTGAAAAACGCTCCTGTCTTCCGGGTAAATTCGCCATCGTAATAGCAACACACCATGGAAAATGCGCCGCTGGCTTTTAAAGGGAATGAGAGTATAAATCCTGATTGGTTAATTGTATGTTACGCCAAAAACACACCCATGACTAATAAAGTACTTTAAGACCAACCCTTTTGAACCATGCGCCTGGCGCAATGTTCACTTTCCCCGCCGTCAAAATACCAAATTGTGTCGGGCACGCCCCCAAAGCAACTTGCGCGACAGACTTTAGACAATGCGCATATGATCGTCAAAATAGAGCCCACAAACATTTAGACAATGCTTTAGACAGAGATTAAATATCCTTTAAACATCATCCATCTTAGAACACTGAGATTTGTCTGACCAAATTTACAGCGCACTGCGACGGCAATGCCATCAACTGCCATTTGTGGGTGTGCTTGGGCAAGAGTCAGCCTATAGGCCTATATTATATGCCTAGTAGTTGTATGTTTTCCAAAGGCAAACTTTTTCTTCATCATTTAGCTAGATAGATGGCTCAGTTGCCTGTGAAGCTGAATCAGGACAAATGGCACACAGGCGACAGTAGACCATGAGTCAAGACAAATTTAAAAATAGAAAAAATAATCCAAAACTTGTAATTTTCTTTTAACTATAACATGTTAAGGGCATTAAATAATGTTGTTTCTGTTAGTTTTCTTTCATGGGAACAATCAAAGGTTTTGATTTTTTTAATATTCCGGAATAGTTCTTTGGGACATGATAAACCTTCATCAGGTTTATCTCGTTCTCCTATCCCTAGGTCGTGTCCTGCTGCATGGTTGTCTAATAGCAAGTGTCCCAGTTCAAACTCTAGCAGGGGAAACTCATGCTGAACGTGGTAGATTCAAAAATCAAACCCAGTGACAATAGCACTGTGCTGTAGAAGAGGACTTCCTTTGAGATCTTAAAATGAGATCTTAAACCAAGGTGATGAGATCTTAAACTAATGTAAGCACACTCAGATGCTCATCCAGATTACATACAGTACATGCTACTATTGAATCACTACTGAACAAATGATAAGCCAGAACTTTTGTTGTTTTGACTTTGTTTTGTCTGTCTGCCACACATGAATGGTCTTAGGTGTGAGGCTCAAGTTGGAGGAAAGTAAAAAGAATATTAACTAATTGAATTTGTACATGTTTTAAATATGTTTTGGACAGGGCCTACAGAAAATGCATATTCAAATCTGACAGTTCCTCTACTATGCCACTATGTTCCACAGAGGTTGTCAGCACCCTGTCCTGTCTATCTCTGTTTCCTCCCGTTTCCTCCTGTCTCTGCCGTTAAAAAGTTTAATTGACTTCAATCACGCTCTCTCATTTCCTCGTTCTCCGCTAATCAGTGGTCTAGGCTCCACCTGCTTCCCACTGGCTGTTCCCTATTGTTCTTCCCAGCTGTGTTTTGTTTTCCCTAATGTCTGTTAGTATTTATTCCCCTCTGTTTCAGCCGGTCTTTGTCAGAGAATTAGCGAACCAGCACGCTTCATAGCTACCGGCAAACATTCCGATCCTCACTCCCGTGTCTGCTCCTCTGTTCCTGTTTTTCCTGTTTCTGTTCCAGCCCATTCCTTGTTTCCCCACTCTGTTTCTGTTTTGTCTCCGTTTCCTGCATGATCACCTGCCTGTGCCGAACCCGGACCGTCCTGACCTACGCTCTGCTCTCCTGCCCCGGTTTCCGACCCGTTGCCAGCCCATGACTGAGGCTCTGCGCTCCAGCTCCAACTACCGAACCGCCGCCTGCCCCTGACCAACGCTCTGCTCTCCAGCTCTGGTTTCCGACTCACCGCCTGTCCTCGACCAACGCTCTACTCCTCTGCCCCAGCTACCCGACCCGACGTCTTCCCGACCACGAGTGTTCCTGCCAGCCCTTTCCTGCTCGTCGCGCCCCGTGCATCCCCGTACCGAGGGCGCGTTATCGGAGCACACTCTCACTCCCCCTGTCTCCAATCCTTAAATAAAGACTATTTGCAACTTGAAGCTATCGTGATCCATCCTGTCTGTTTCATGACAGAGCTGGTACTGATGTCTGCTTTTTCTCTCAAGTATAGACATAAACTGAACAATAAAAGTGTTGCGTGATCTTTCAATGAACCACAGGCTGTTAGCTGTCTCTCTGATATAGGCCTATAGACATGAACTGAACTATAAGAGCCCTGGGTGATATTTCTTCAGACCACAGGCTGGTAGTGGTCTCTCTGATGTAGGCGTATAGACATGAACTGAACTTTAAGAGCGTTGGGTGACCTTTCTTCAAACCACAGGCTGTTAGCTGTGTCTCACTGTCATCTGCAGGGGTCTAATTTGCTATTATGCTGCAGTAGTACTAATATAGGCCTATAGACATGAACTGAACTATAAGAGCATTGGGTGATCTTTCAACACACCTCAGGCTGTTAGCTGTCTCTTGGAATAATCTGCAAAGTATAATCTCCTAATATGCTGCTTCCATCATGATGAGGTGAATTACATTAGAAGCCTGCAATTAAGAGACCGACTGTGTGAAACGGGGCAGCAGGATGTGGGCTGGCCTTTCAGTAAAGCACAAGTTTTAGCTGAGCTGTTAGCAGCCACTGGGCATTGAGTGTCTGTGGTCTACAAGCGTGTAGCAGGCCTCTGAGAGGATGACTCTAGCAGCAAAGATCATTGAATACTGATCAAGATAGAGCAACATAATACATTACAATGGAAGCAAACGTGAATTGTTCTGGTCTGTGTAAGTGAAAGTGTCACATAATGTCACAATATAAACTTTTCAATGATCTCCTGTATCAGCATATGAGGGTTCAACTCTGGTCTGCATAAAGGAGGATTTTCCCCCCTCCCCCTTGTGAAAATAGAACACGGAACTTAACAAACGTTTGTGCCTCTCGCTCCGCTTTTACCCTCTCTGCTCGCAGTGACCACAGAGGAAGTTACCATGACAACTGCTCACAAAAACCCACCATCAGAATCATTCAAGGGTGTTTCTGTAAGATGTCACTGAGCATGGTGTCACCAGACCTAGTGTCTATGGTTGAGAGAGGAAAGAGGAGGAGCCTTTACTGTGCAGTCTTAACACATCTGACTCACTTTAAGAGTCCATTATTACATGAGTTCGCCAGAAATAGAAGCCTAATAGAGCGATAGATAGATAGATAGATAGATAGATAGATAGATAGATAGATAGATAAAAACAGAAAGGTAGATGTTAGACTTTAAGTAAGTTAATTTCAAGATAAGAAATTAATATTTTATTAATTTATATCTATATGTTAATTTATATCTATAATCTTTTTCCAAGAAATATGAAACCACATTTGATCATCTTCTGTGTACTTGCTGGTAAGTTAAAGTATTTACTGTCACGATTCTTTACTGAATATTTACAATACAGGAGGATCAGTAACATACGGTCAAAATGTAACAAGGCACAAACATACAGAGAGAGAGAGAGAGAGAGAGAGAGAGAGAGCGAGAGAGAGAGAGAGAAAGTGAGAGAGAAATCAAACCAATAGTTCATCACTTTTGATCTAGATGCTTTCTTTTCTATTGTACATGTTTTACAACGGGTGATTTGTGTGTGTGTGTGTGTGTGTGTGTGTGTGTGTGTGTGTGTGTGCATGTGTGTGTGTGTGTGTGTGTGTGTGCATGTGTGTGTGTGCATGTGTGTGCATGACTGTAGGTGTTCAATCTCTGGAGTCTATAATTCAGCAGACTGCATATGTAGGTGGATCAGCACTGATCAAATGCCCTTATGAAAGAGGATATGAGGGAAACTCCAAGTACCTCTGCAGAGGGTCGTGTCCTGCTGCATGGTTGTCTAATAGAAAGGACATCCCAGTTCAAACTCAAGCAGGGGAAACTCATGTTGAACATGGGAGATTCTTTCTACATGATGACACCACTGCTGGAATCTTCAATGTGACCATCACTGGACTGACTGCAGAGGATTCTGGACAGTACTGGTGTGGGGTTAAAACAGGATTGGGAAAGAAAGATTTCTACAATAAAGTTGAGTTAAATGTGATTAAAGGTAAATGTTAAGACTTTTTTTTTTTCTATTTTTTTTTTAATCTTTGATGTTATTCATGCATTTTAAGGGTGCTTTTTCATGGCCTTTTGCTCTTTCTCTCCATCTGACTGTATGTTTCAGGTCCCTCTCCTACCTCACCCTCCCTTGTGCCCTCCACTGAAAACCACACCCTCTCACCTTCATCCACATCTATGGCAACAAACACTTTCCAGTCTGAGAGTGTGCTGGAGACAACCATTACTGGTCAGTGGACAATGATAATAGATTACATTAGATTGAAAGATAAGCAAAGCAAAGTTTTAGTTTAGAAACTGTTCAGTTTAGCTCACTTTATTGTCCTAAAGGCAAACTTGTCTTGCTGTCAGGGACACAGAATAAAATAGCCCAGGACACACAAAAACTGATATTGAGAGATAGTTTCAGTTTGTGTGGATCCACAGAGCTTGGAATGAAGGTGGGTGGTCAGAAGGTGTGAGCACTGGATGATCTGATACAGCCAGATCATGGTTATTACAACTTATCAATCGGAGATGAGGTGTCCCGATACAGGGGAATAATGGATGAGGTGTGGGCGAAGAACAGCACGACGGCGATATCTATTATTGCCCCATATCGGGACACCTCGAAGGCCGTTATCCTGCTATCATTCAGTTGCAACTCATGCGTATAGACAATAAGCAAGCGTTTAAAACATAAAAGAGATATGAGGTTCAGTTTTAATAACCTGTTTGGTTGTTGTACTATTTTCTTTGGATACTGACCATGGTGACCTTGATAATAACTGATTCCATTGTTGCCTGCAAGTTCAACTGCCACTTCTATGATTGTTATAGTTACTATTCAAAAGAGCATTGATATGGATTAATCTTTTTACCAGATCTATGTCACAGGTGTCTCGTTATCGGGGAATAACGGACACCCTGTCAGCCAAACAGAAAACAGTATTTTATTTCTTCAGGTGATAATTCTGTTTGACAGTTGAACTTGGACTTGGCATAGGCAACAGCACTCCACCTTAAGCGTTGTGCTTCGCCCACACTTCGTCCATTCCATCCCTAACATAACATATACCTTTGATGTAGATCTGGTGAAAAAGACTAATCACCATTCTGTATCAATGCTTTTTTGAGTTACTATGACAAGCATAGTAAATGGCACTTGAACTTGTCAGCAAAGGAATTAGCTGTCACTAGCGTTAAGCTGACGAGCTGCATGCTTTTGTGTGTTTTAGGTTGCCATGTATTCCTAATGAATAGATGGCAACTTATTGCTTACACATGAGGTGCAACCAGGTGATAAGTGAGATAATGGCCTTTGAGGTGTGCTGATATACAGAATTAATGAACTTGCTGTAGGAAGTTGCAAAGTGCGTGAGAATTCACAGCCATTCTTCTCTAGGGTTAATTTCATGCACAACAGCACACCTTGTCGGCCATTATCCCTTACATAATGTATATGATGATTACTAATACAATGATGATGACTGCAGTTAGTTAAAAAAAACAACTTTCTTTTCTATTTTTTTCTTTTAACACCTCTGGGTGCAGGGCCTGTTTATACACTGTTAGGTGTAGTCTGATAAGTTTTGACAATTTTAAGCATTTCACCTAACTGAAAAGACTGGTACTTGTTGAAATAATACATTCGGATTTCTACCTAGATTAACTAAGTCTGACACAGTATGCAGCATTTACTGCTCTGTCTAACCACATATTACAGCTCCATGCTTTGCTACAGGCCAGACAACCGTTGGAGAGTCACAAGACCAAGGGGCCTCTGTCATTATCCTGATCCTGTGTGCTGTAGTTCTACTGGCCATAGGGACAATGTGTGGACTACTCTTAACCTTCTACTTCAAACAGAGGCAGAAGAAGGAGTTTGCAGGTACACACACACACACACACACGGACACGCACACACAAACACACACACATACACAGAGATCATCAGGCATGATCATGTGACATGCCTGTTCAGTACCAACTTCCTGTGCAGGAGGTGCACACACACACACACAGACACACACACATATACTGTATATAAATCAATAAATCACTAAACCTGATGGGTGTGAATTTGTATGTGAGATATGTTTTGTGTGTGTTTGCTGATCACGTTCATCTTGCGGAGTCCATTTTGACCTTTATATCTGCAAACTCATTCACTTAACAGTGTGAGTCAGTTAAGTCTGTGAGGGCTCAGGGCTCAGGTCTCAGGGAGGACATTGAAACTCTGCCACTGTATGACTTACATACCCCCTTTTCAGAGATGACTTGGTGGACACATTTAATTGCTTTTCTACATACCCTAAATGACTGTTAATTGGGATGGATTTGACAGCGTTTAGACCAATGCCTAGTGCCTACTAATTCTCCTGTGTAATGTGCATATTGATCGCTGAGTGTCCATTCTAATATCAGTCCACCAAATCCTGCTGCAAGCTCATGCTTCTGTAGTCAGACATGATATTGCAGTTCCCATATGAGGCAGAGGCAACGTTGACGCACTGAGAAGATTGTGGTCAGGGTTTGACACGTCAGGATCCCCAAACGAAAGCAGAATCTAGATCCCTCTTACTGGCACACACATACACACACTCTCTGTCTCACATGCACACGTGCACAAGTGCAAACACATGCACATATGCATGCACATGCTCTCTGTCTCACATCAGGGTCAGTGTTTCACACATCAGGACCCCCAAATGAAAGTAGAATCCATTTTCTTCTTACTGGTAAACACGTACACAAAATACATGCACATGCTCTCCGTATTACATGCACACGTGCACAAGTACAAACCAGACGCACAGATGTGCACACACAGACATGCTTACATATTCACCCAGCTGATGTGGACATACTATGTGTGTGCACATAGTATCCAGTGTCCAAGTAGAAGCAAAGAAACATGCATACACATAGATAGTGTATCGTCACACACGTACACACGTGCACACACACACACACACACACACACACACACACACACACAGACACACACACACACACACACACACAGTCATATGGCTGCGTCACCCTTGATCTCACCTCTCTCATGTTGTCTCCACTCTCTACTCTCATCTATTACAGCTTGTGACCCGTCTAGCCCCCAAAACAGTGAGGACATGGAGGAGGTAAGACTGACAGTTTTAACTACAGTATAACAAAAGTAGAAGAACCACAGAAACACCACCTCTGTTTCATGTGATTGTACTGACCAGCAGTTGAAAGTGTCAGCGTACACTGCAGGCTATTATGTTGTAGGTTACATAAGTACAGAGATTTTTTATTCTTTTTTTTTGCAGTGTAACACCTTTGATGTTGTCAGATTTACTCACTTGCTGTCATTTTTGCTCACTGTTGTTGTAGTATTTAATTTCTACTGCCATCTAGTGGATAATTATATCAGAACACCTAGATGACACACCTCTGCATGGTGAAATATTACTGTGAAATAGATTCACATTACATGCAGTATATTTGAACTGAAAAGTACAGTATTTATTTAATTTCAAGACCAAAGTGATCAGATAGTCGAATGGTTTACTTTGTCCTCGCAAGTATCCTTACAGTTAGCTCTTATACTACTGTAGAAAGTATAGTATTTAATAAGAGTCTTACTGCAATGTATGAAATGTCATTATGACTGCTATATATGTATAACTAATGTGTTATTAATGTGATATTAACATTCTGTAGCCTAGTGACTATGAAACCTGTGAGGAGCCGGGGGATGTTTCAAAGCCCAGAGCATCAGTCAGCAGCCTGTATTGCCTTGCAGGCCCCCATAACCGACCCTCAGTGCTCTCACTGTACTCCACTGTCTTCCCAGTCAGCAGCACCCCTGCTGACAGCTCAGTTAGGAAAACCCCAGAGGAGAACTCTACCATTAGCCCAGTCACACAAGAGTCAGAGCAGCACATCTATGACAATTCTCAAGAGAACATTGCCATCTACTCCAATGACATTCTACCTGAAGAAACTGCATCTCCCACAATGCACTATTCCAATGTTGCACCTCATCTTAGCACCATTAAATCAGCATTAAATGGAGAGGATGAGTGGTAAAAGTTAAAGGATATTTTTTTGCGTTGCATATTTCTCTATAAGATGCATACCTCACTTTTGTTGATAGAATTTTAAATACTGCATATACTGTAAATAATGTATTAAATGAATGGTGTACATAAAGTTTCTGTTATTAACAATGAGCCATCATCAATCAGAGACTGCAAACAATGATGAATAAGTTCTATTGAAATAATATATGCTCTGTGAGGGGTTGCATATTTCTCTATGCAATGCATATCTCACTGTTGTTGATACTGTTGTTGATATTGTTGAGTTTGAAAATATATGCTGTAAATAATGTATTTGAAATGAAGAGTGTATATAAAGCCGCAATTATTTACAATCAGCCGTCATCAATCAGTGACTGCTGACAATGATGAATGTCATGATAGTAATATGATTAGGGTCTGTAAGGGATAATAAATCACAAGGCTTCTGTATATTGGTCAATATTGCACGTTCAAGGTGGTGATAAGGTCCTGACACAAATGCAGCCTATGTCTAACCACATAAGTAACCCCCTTGTAATTGGTTCACTCCTTCCTTCACATTCCACCTGAAGCTGGCGTGTGGTGGGCGTTCTGTTGCATAATGGCTGTTCTGCATCACTCAGGTGCTGCTGGTGGTGGTGGTTAGTGAGCCTGTCCCTTCCACTGAAATGCTTTGGGGTGGCTTAGAAAGCACTATACATCCAATATGTTGTAGGGATGAAGAGGGGAGAGGGTTTACAACTGGATGTCCTGTTGCTGTTTCACAGAGCGAAAGAGGAGAAGAATAAAAAGAAAGGAGCAGAGAATGAAAGGTATATTAATGAACAGAGGAGAATAAAGACGAGAAAAGAGTAGATTACAGATGGTGGGAGAGATTGAAAGAGGACATGGTGATTTTGATTGTACTTGAAGGGAAAAGTGTTTACTCCCACAAAATGTATGTGTGTATAATGGAGAGAGATGCAGACAGAGAGATTTTTCATTTTTTGCTTAATAACAGGCCTGGATATTCCATTGCATTGTTACCACAGACCCACTGAGTCAGTGGTGATATGACTGCAGCTTCTCTGATGAACTGAAACAGGGTGTTTGTGTGTGTGTGTGTGTGTGTATGTGTGTGTGACTGCAGTTTCTCTGATGAACTGAACTATTAAAGGCCCGCAGAGGAGAGGCTGACCATGTGAACTAGGGAAGTGGAGAGAGGGGTAGCTATTCAATAAACCACAAGATGAGCTGTTTCCAGTCACTGGGTGTCCGTGGTCTGCAGGCAAGAAGCAAGAAGGCGTCAAACACGCCTCTAGGCTTGCAGAGAGGATGCAGGAAATCACCATGGCAATAACTGACATTCTTTTTCTATTATTAGAAATGACCCAGGGGTAAAATGTGAGTGAAAAGGGAAATATGAGTGAAGCTGAGGGAAGATATTTTGGTTTGCCAGTTCAATATCAAGCCCTCCGCAAGCTGGATAATTTGTGACAAAATTTTAGAGATAAGACTGTGAGGGGATTTGTCAAAATAAACTACAATATGAAAAGAAAGATTTCTTTTGGAAATTCAGTTTACAAAGCCAACCTGTATGTGTAGAATGCACTCATGTTATGCTTTTCAAATGTCATTCTGATTTATAATTAATGCTGTGGTGTTTGTGTGGCACATACACTCTGCACATAGTTCACTGTGGTGCACCACATGCACACACTTAGCACAATAGCACAATGTTCCCACAGCAACATAAACATACCATCACATGTATTCAAATGTTTCTCACAGTGTTTCATGTTTTTTTTCTTTTTTTTCATTAGACATGCTGTCACCACAGCAACTAGGGTCTGCGGTTCAGAGGGGAAAGAGGAGGAGTCTTTACTGTTGGCTTTACAGATCAGATGCAGTTTAAGAGTCCACTATGTTGTGACTTCTCAAACAGAAACCTAACCCACTGATGAGATGGATACTATCCATATAGACAGACAGACAGACAGACAGACAGACAGACAGACAGACAGACAGACAGATAGATAGATAGATAGATAGATAGATAGATAGATAGATAGATAGATAGATAGATAGATAGATCACTGGATGACACTTTATAAGATGCATACATGGCCTAAGAGAGAAAAGTTACTGTTGTTCTACACTACAAAGGAGGACATGAAAACATATTTGATCATCTGTCTGCTTGCTGGTGAGTTACTCATTGCTAGATGTTGTTATTTATTGTTATACAACACCTATTGTTGTTATATATTTGTTATTAATTTAAACCAGCAAGTAGAACATTTGACCTACATTTATCATGCATGTTATATGTAAGGGATAACAACCGACAAGGTGTTAATTAATGAACAAGGCTGAGGTAAAGAACTTTCCTCTGCCAAGTTCATTAATTCCGTGTAACAGCACACCTTGAAGGCCGTTATCCTGCTTATCACCTGGTTGCAACTCATGCGTGTAATGAACAGGCGTCAATTTAAAGCATACAAAAGCCTGCAGCTCAGTTTTAAAGAAACCTAATCAGTTGCTGTACTACTTCTTTTCTTACTACAACGGTGGTTATCACTAGTAACAGCTGATTTCATTGTTGCTGGCAAGTTCAACTGCCATTGACTATGGTTGTTATTGTTATCATTCAAAAGAGCATTAACAGTGATTAGACTTTTTTCATCAGATTTACTTCATAGTGCATGTGCGTTATGCAGAATTAATACACCCCCTATCAGCCAGTCAGAAATCAGATAAGCTCCGTTATTTTATTTGTTTTTGTGGGTAGGTGTTCATCCTGTGGAGTCTGTTACCAGGGTGACTGGATGTGTGGGTGGATCAGCATTGGTCAAATGCACCTATGATATAGGATATGAGGGATACTCCAAGTACCTCTGCAGAGGGTCGTGTCCTTATGTCGGAGGTAAAGACATTCCCATCAGGACTGAAGAAGGTCAGACCAAAGCAGTCAATGGTAGATTCTCTCTACATGATAACACCACTGCTAGAGTCTTCACTGTGACCATCACTGGACTGACTGCACAGGATTCTGGACAATACTGGTGTGGGGTTAAAAACAGGGTTTGGGAAATCTGATGTTTACTCTGAAGTGAAGTTAAATGTGACCAAAGGTAAAAATGTATGTTTCTGAAAAATATGCATTTTATGTCTTGTGATGAAAGTTTCTTTTTCATGCTTCTTTTCCTTTTTTTCCCTCTGTGTCAGGACCCTCTTCTACACCAGCCTCAACCCTCTTGCCCTCCACTGAAAACCTTACGCTCTCATTCTCACTCTCACCTGGGACATCCAACACCTCCCAGTCTGAGCATGTCTCAGAGACAACCATTCACGGTTAGTGAGGAAAAAAATATATATATGATGAGTGAAAAAAGATGAGGGCAGTTATTTCAAATTGATTTCTATGTTCCAATAATGTCTTATTCAAATTGTGTTTGTTTGGCTTCACGTTCTATTCTTTTCATTGATTCACATGCATATGCAAGTTGCATGCAATTTCTATTCTTTTCATCGATTCACATACAGTGGTACGTTCATAATGATTGCTACCTTGGGTTAACCAAGTCAGAAACAAAATGGTATATGCAACATGTACTTCTCTGTCCAACTATAACTCTAACACATGTTCACCTACATTGTTTTTACACAGGACTGGTGACTGCAGCTGAGCATCAAGAGAGCCGAGGGTATAAAGGGGGCCAAAGTGACCCTGTGATTTCTTGTCCCTGTGTGCTTTGGTTCTGCTGGCCCTAGTGACAGCATGTGGACTTCTCTCAGTCTTCTACCACAAACAGAAGAGGAAGAAGAAGTCTGCAGGTAAACACATACACTTACATACACACACACCTACACACACATGCACACACACACACACCTACACACACACACACACACACATACACACAGTGCTAAGAATGCTATGTTGCTGTGTGCCCATTTCCTTTGCAAGCTAACCATCAGAGATACTTACTTACTTATGTCCATCTGGTCAGGCGGCTTCATTTTGAAAGAGTCTTGACTACCGATGGGCATACACTTGCTTCATGGTGCAGGGGCATTTTGTTTCAACTTTAAACCTATTAGTCCTGCTTCATTTAGTCCTTTGTTTGCTGATTGGTTGCTAGAATATCTAGTTGGGTAAACCAACTTGGAAGAGTACCCTGACATAGTACTGTAGCCTAATACCGTATTAGGTGAAGCACTATGGCACCGCTAGCCTGGCTAATGTATACCCACATTAACATTACAACTGGGTGTTAGGAGGGTGTAAATGTGTTTGTATGGGTGTGCATGTAATGTGAGGAGAGGGTTTGTGGCAAGGACTGACATAATCCCCATTTTCAGACATTTTCAGGCTTGACACATTTATTTAATTGATTTTTCTAAATACACTCAGCGACATTTGATAGGGTTGGATCTGTGTGAAGCATTTAAACCAATACCTACTGACTTGTCAGTTTCCTGTTTGATGTACATAACTGATTACTCCACTTCCTTTGTATTATCAGTAAATCATCGCCTGCTGCAATGTCATGCGTGTGTATTCAGGCCTTTAAGTTCCTGTATGAGTTAATGGCAGCACTCAAACACTGAGGTTGTGGTCAAGGTTTGACACGATAAGACCCCCACTGTAACTGAAAGTAGAATCAGCTTCCTTCATGCTGGCACACACACACACACACACACACACACACGCACGCACATACACACACACACACACACACACACACTCTCTGACACACACACACATACACACAAACACACACAGACACACTCTGCAAGACACACACACATACACACAAACACACACACACACACACACACACACACACACACACACACTGCAACACACACACACTGCAACACACACACACACACACATACACACACACTCACACATGCATACACTCACACTTACACACACACACGCACAGACAGTTTTGTGGGTGCACACAGTGCATTGGCATAACATGCACAGGCTTATACAACACACACACACACACTGCAACACACACACACACCACACACACACACACACACACATACTCTCACACATGCACACACACACACACACACACACACAGCCACACACACACACACTGCAACACACACACACACACTGAACACACACACACACCACACACGCACACACATACTGTCACACATGCACACACACACACACACACCACACACACACACACACACACTGGAACACACACACACACCACACACGGACACACATACTCTCACACATGCACACACACACACACACACACACACACACACACACACACACACACAGCTTTTGTGGCACACACAATGCACTAGCATAACATGCACAGGCTTGTACAACACACACACACACACTGCAACACACACACACACACACACTGCAACACACAGCTGCATTGCCCATGCAGCTCACCTCCCTCACTGGTCTGATCTCTTACAGACTGCAGCCCATCCAGCCCTCACAACAGTGAGCACACAGAGGAGGTAAGACCGAGAGTTTTAACAACAATATATCAAAAGTAGAGTGGTGGTAACGGAGGAGTGGTGGTAGCGTAGTGGTTAAGGAACCTGGCTAGCTTGTAAGTAGCCTGCAAAAAAAGTTGTGGGTTCGAATCCCAGCTGCCACCGTTGTGCCCTTGAGCAAGGCACTTAACCCTAAGTTGCTCTAGGGGAGACTGGCCCGGAACAATTGATAGTTGATGAGTTGTAAGTCGCTTTGGATAAAAGCGTCTGCAAAATGCATAAATGTAAATGTAAGTAGAAAAAATAACACTAAAAAACCCATAACAGGCCGCAGAAACACCATCTTAGTTCATGTGATTGTAATGCTCAGCACCTCTCTAACAGCACTTAGTTTTTACCATTGTCTGAATGACATTATGACCCTGGATGTGTTTTATTAATGTGATATTAACTTCCTGTAGCCCTGTATCTATGAGACCTATGAGGAGCCGGGGGATGTTTCAAAGCCCAGAGCATCAGTCAGCAGCCTGTATTGCCTTGTAGGACCCAATGAACAACCCTCAGTGCTGTCACTGTCCTCCACTGTCAGCAACACCCCTGCTGACAGCTCAGGTTCGAAAACCCCAGAGGAAAAATCTACCATTAGCCCAGTCACACAAGAGTCAGAGCAACACATCTATGACAATTCTCAAGAGAACATTGCCATCTACTCCAATGACATTCTGCCTGAAGAAACTGCATTTCCCACAATGCAATATTCCAATGCAGTTTCATCTCAGCTTAGCACCAGTGTTAGCATTCCGTCAGCCCTGAATGGAGATGATGACTTTATATACTCAAAAGCACAATCTCCCAAGTTGTAAAAGTTAAAGGAAATACAGTTTTTGCACTGTACTTCTCTGTAAATAATGCAGGTCTCACTGATAGCAACTGAAAATGAAGAAAAAAATGTCATGAATATTGTACTGTAATAAAATCAAATACAGTAAATAAAATAATATATATTATTATTAACCTCAATTTACTAAACATGACCTATCGATTTAGAAGAAGATCATGATTTCAGGACAAAGTGTCCTGAATGAGGAAAAGAAATACGTTCCTATGTACAGCCCTCACTCATGAATTAACCTCAGAGATAATTCAGTTGTGCAAAATGTATTAACCTCAGTTCAGGAATATAAGGTGTATGTGTGTATATATGTATATATATATATATATATATATATATATATATGTGGAAGTGGAGAGGCATCAGTACAGAAACACACATGGGAACAGATGTGTCAGATGGGTTAGTCATTACTATGGACATAACCATTGTTTTGGTGGAAAAAATTTTGGAATATTGGATTGTATGATTGTATGAGTTTGACAGTCGATTTGCGTGACCTTTTCTGTAACAGTGGAACATGGTTAGGCAATAAATAGACTACTAGTTATAAAGCTTAAAATAGGCTAATGTTCTCTCCAGCCTAATGCTAAAATGCTAAATTTTCATGTATGATATTAGGCTACTTTTGGTGGCATTTACTATTATAAACTCTTAAGGAAACTTTTTTTTTTTCTTGTTTCGTAATCATTCTGCAGTTCAGACAAGTCTTGTTTGATTAGGCTTTTTTTCATTACAGAATGGTTAGGGAATTAATGGAATGGTAGCCTATATGGTATTAAACCTTTCTATTACTTTCAGCATAGTTAACTGCTCTGCTTGGTGAACATCTACTGATTGCGGGTGGGCAAGTGGGCGGGTGGGGCGTAAACAAATGTGGGGCGAAAACAAATATTACCTATGAATTCAACGTCTTATCAACCTTTTTATCAGATGTGAGGTTACACTGCTAAAATGTGCTTTGTCTCAAAAAGTGAAGCCACTATGTTAGAAGATCTGAGGAAAACTCCAAGTACCTCAGCAAAGGCTCATGTCCTCCCTATGGGATAAAGAGGGTCAGATCAAAGCAGTCAGTGGTAAATTCTCTCTGCATGATGACACCACTGCTAGAGTCCACACTGTGATCATCACTGGACTGACTACAGAGGATTCAAGGCAACACTGGTCTGGGGTTAAAACGGCAATTGGAAAGACAGACACCATGCGGTTTCTCCTTTGATGTAGACCATTGTAAATAAAACTTTGCTCATGATATCCTAGTATTTTGTCTTAATTCATTTGTGCTATCAAAATGGTCACCTTGATGAGTGTGGGACTCATAAGTGAAAAAAAAACAAAAAGAGTAGACAAGACAGAAAGCACCGTTATATACAAATGAGGTTTCTAAAATGGCTAGTTCAGATTGCTTTGTGTCATGCCTAACAACTCCTCTTGGCCTTTGTAAAACCAGGATAACCCACTCCACGTATTGTATAGCATAACAACATGTCTTTCGCCCTTTATTTACAAATAAATAAATAACACTAGTGCTGAGTCACTGACTATTGCGTCAACACTGTGTGAAAACAGAAATGGACTTACTGTGGAACACAGAGATAAGGCTGCCGGTGTGAACTAGGGAAGTTGGGCAGTGAAGTGATTCTTCAGTAAACCACAAGCTTTAACTGCCCTGTTAGCAGCCTCTGGGTGTGGTAATGGTAAAACAATGTATGTATGATCAGTAATGGTTATGGTGCAAGTGTGCACTCGTGTGTGCATGCACAATCACACACATGACAGGAGCTTGGGCTATATGGTTCAGAGAGGAAAGAGGAAGAGTCTTAACTGTCCGTAAGATACAGTTGAAACAGAAAACCGATAGACAGACAGACAGATAGATAGATAGATAGATAGATAGATAGATAGATAGATAGATAGATAGATAGATAGATAGATAGATAGATAGACGATACTTAATTGGATACACCTCATGACTTTTTTAGTAGTTACCATGATGTTGCTTCATCTTCTTCTGTCTACTTGCTGGTTAGTTACTCCATACGCCACTACATCACTGACGACTTACATAAAATCAGTTCTCAGTAACATGGAGTAAAACTGCAACAGGACAGACAGACCCCTGTTCACGTACTACATAACATCAGTAGGCCTATCAATAACGTTGGGTCAAAATTAGTATAAGAGTACAGATTATATAGATGAGAGTGTAGTTTAATATAAGCGTAACCAGGCACACAAACACACTCCTTTATAACCCCCCATATGTCCATATGCATGGAGAAAAACTGCAGAACTAAGGAGTTGGCTTTCTTATTTAGATGCATTGATTCAGACATACATAAAATTAGCATAAAATAATTTTTTGCTGATCTGATTTTTTTTTTTTTTTGACACACACACACACACACACACACACACACACATACAGGAATGAGCATGAAGTGACGGTTAGTAATTGCTTTTTGTTCACCTTTAAATAGTGTGTGTGTGTGTGTGTGTGTGTGTGTGTGTGTGTGCGTAGGAAGAAGTCAGCTGCAGATTCAATGAATATACTGACTGAATGCATCCAATTAGCATGTTTACATGCACACTAATAAACCGATCATTACTGGGTTATTGGAGTTAACTGATTATTGAAGTGGTCATGCAGATGGATTTTATTTGATTTGAAGTGCTTTACCGGATTACGATTATGAAAAATCAAACACCTCCAACAAACACACCTACGTAGGTTTTCATCAATACTCTGGTTTATTTGAGACACTTATACACCTTGATCAGGACAATCAAACCCAGTGACAATAACGCTGTGCTGTAGAAAAGGGCTTCCTTTGAAGATCTGAAGATGAGATCTTTAACCAAGATCCTGACTCACTGTGCTCATAAAAGGTAGGACACTCCTATCAGCAGTACAGGTGTCCTGGCTGAAGTTTCAATCTTTAGTTCCAATTACAACTGATAGGCCAGGACTTAGGACAATGTTTTGTCTGTCTGTCATACATGGTGTGAGGCTCAAGATGGGTCAAAGGAATTATTAAATTCAATTAATTAATTAATTAATGAATAAATGAATACATTTGTACATGTTTAAAACGTGGACTGGAATAGGTATACAATAATTTTTGTAGATTTCTGCATTTCAGGGGGCCTAAAGGCATATTCCACTCTGAAAGTCCGTCCACTATTTTACTTCTATTCCACTGAGTCAGGACTGATGTCTGCTTTTTCATAGACATGAACTGAACTATAACCACAAACAACAAACAGGGCTGTTAGCTGTCACTCGGTGTAATCTGCGGGGTGTAATCTACGGGGTATAATCTGCAGGGTATAATCTGTTTTTCTGCTGCTGCTGAGTCAGTACTGATGTATAGACATGAACTGGACTATAAGAGCATTGAGGGACCTTTCCTCAAACTACAGGCTGTTAGCTGTCTCTCACTTTCATCTGCAGGGGTATAATATGCTATTATGCTTCTGCAATACTGATGTAGGCTTTGGGTGATCTTTCAACACACTACAGGCTGTTAGCCATCTCTTGGTGTAATCTGCAAAGTGTAATCTTCTAATATGCAGCATCTGAGTCCATCGTGATGTGACTGCAGTGTCTTTGACGTGTAGAGATGAGGTGGATTAGATTAGAGGCCTGCAGAAAAGAAGCTGACTGTGTGAAAACAGGAAGGAAAGTGTGGGCTGACCTTTCAATAAACCACAGGCCTTGGGTGCGCTGTTAAGAGTGTCAGTAGTATATCTGCGGAAGGCTTGACTTAGCAGAAAACACTCAGGAGGTTACCATGACAACAGCTCACATTCTATTTATATTACTGGCCCAAATGTAAAATGAAAAAGTGACATAAAGTTTTTTGTAAAGCGATGTAGAAACCCACCACCAAAATTAGTAATTGGTTGAATATAAAACTTTCTGTAAAAAAAGTTACCAAGATGAACTAGAGAATGATGAACAAAGCTGTGACTTTTGCGCCCCATATTTAGACCTACACACTCGTGCACAGACACAGACACACACACACACAAACACAGTCGTGCATGGACACACACACATGCACACACATGGAAAGAGCTACCTCTCCACAAATGGATTTGGAAAAAATACATACATACAGACATTGCAAGATAAACCCACCATCAGAATCATTCAGCTGGATGTCAGAATCCCTCGTATGTTTGTGTGAAGTTATTAAGATGAAGACGAAGTCACCAGACCTAGTGTCTGTGGCTGAGAGGAGGAAAAGGAGGAGCCTCTAGTGCAGTCTTAGCACACCAGACCCACTTTTAGAGTACACAAGAAACACAAACCTAAGAGACAGATAGACAGATAGATAGATAGACAGACAGACAGATAGATAGATAGATAGGTAGATAAAAAGGGGGGTGCACTTTATGGGATACATTCATGACTTTAAAAAGAGGCATGAAAATACATTTGATCATCTTCTATCTGCTTGCTGGTGAGTTACTCTGTTCTTCACTACTGAACACTAACATGACATGAATAGAGTGGACATGCAACTAGGGCACATATGTGTACACACACACCAATGCACTTTCAGTTTGTATCATCAAAAGGTCATCATATTTGACCTGTATTTGTCATGCAGCTTCTAGGCTTATGTATGTATGTATGTATTTATTTATTTATTTTAATATCAAGCCATTCTGTTTGTGTTTGTGTGTGTGTGTGTGTGTGTGTACAAACACCAATGCACTCTGAGTGTCAATACTTCATGAAGCTCTTTGTTTTTTGTTTGTTCTTATTGTATTGTTTTATATATTATTCTGTTTGTGTGTGTATGTGTGTGTGTGCGTGTGTGTGTGTGTGTTTGTTAACGGTGACATAAAATGTGACATGAAGTTCATTACGCACAGCTATGGGGGGGGGGGGGGGACAGAAGCAAGCCATTATAATCTGCTGAATATAAATGTCTGTAAGATAGACTAGCAAGTGTACAGTAGAATTGAAAAAGTCACAATCTTACTTGTGTGGACATAACTGTAGTGTGGGGAGTAATTCTACATATTTCTAATTTTACACTGACTTACAATAAATGCTGTTGTGTAGCATGGTGTAATAATGTAAGCATGATCAGCCTGGCACAAACCAATATGGCATACGCACGCACACACGCATACATACACACGCATACATACACACACACACACACACACACGCAAATAACACCTTTACTATGAACAGATTTGCCGACCATGCAGCACATATATTCACAGTTGACTTTTATACACACATATGCACGTCTGCAGAAACAAATAGGCCTGCATGTGCCCAAAGACAACACGTGCGAGTCATTAGACACACTGTCACCACAGCACCATGGTTCCGAGGAAAGACACGCCTTGACAGACACGCTGCACTTCAAGAGTCCACTAGATACAACTCAAGATACCTAAAGCACAGATAAAGACACAGATAGATAGATAGATAGATCGATAGATAGATAGATAGATAGATAGATAGATAGATAGATAGATAGATAGAGATTGAGAGAGAGAGAGAGAGAGAGAGAGAGAGAGAGATTGAACCAGTAGTTCATCATTTTTGACCTATCTGCTTTCTTTTCTATTGTATAATTTTACATCAGGTGATTTTGTGTGTGTGTGTGTGTGTGTGTGTGTGTGTGTGTGTGTGTGTGTGTGTGTGTGTGTGTCCACGCGTGCATGTGTGCGTGCGTACATGCATGTGTGCATGACTGTAGGTGTTCAATCTCTGGAGTCTGTAATCCATCTGACTGGATATGAGGGCGGCTCAGCAGTGATCAAATGCTCCTATGATAGAGGATATGAGGGAAACTCCAAGTACCTCTGCAGAGGGACGTGTCCTGCTGCTGTGCTCTTTGACATCAAATACATCCCAGTTCAAACTCCAGCAGGGGAAACTCATGCTGAACGTGGGAGATTCTCTCTACATGATGACACCACTGCTGGAATCTTCAATGTGACCATCACTGGACTGACTTCAGAGGATTCTGGACAGTACTGGTGTGGGGTCAAAACAGGATTTGGAAAGAAAGATGTGTACAAAGAAGTGGAGTTAAATGTGATTAAAGGTAAATGTTAAAGACATTTTTGAAAATCTGGCCATTTGGTGTCATGCATTTTAAGGGTCCTTTTTCATGGTCTTTTGCTCTTTCTCTCCATCTGACTGTATGTTTCAGGTCCCTCTCCTACCTCACCTTCAACCCTTGTGCCCTCCACAGAAAACCACACCCTCTCACCTTCATCCACATCTATGGCAACAAACACTTCCCAGTCTGAGCGAGTGCTGGAGACAACAATTACTGGTCAGTGGACAACGATGTTAGATTCAATTAGATTAGTAGATTAGGAATATTTGGATTTAGAAACAGTTCAGTTCACTTTGTTGTCCCAAAGGGAAAAATTGTCTTGCTGTCAGGAACACAGAATAAAGTAGCACAGGACACACAAAAGCTGATGCTGAGACATAGTTTCAGTTTGTGTGGATCCACAGAGCATGAGGCTGTCAGAGACCCTGTAGGTGGGTAG
>PYXC01002651.1:107500-115308 GCA_015244755.2 Tenualosa ilisha
GGGCTTTGGCTTTTGATCTCAGTGATTGAATGGATGAGGTATTAGCACACTTCATCTGCACATTGCTCTTTTGTAAATCAATACTAATTTATACCCATCTTTTATACTGCCTTATCTGTAAATAACTGCTCCGATAACCTATTTGGACATAATCTGTACATAACTATATATATGGGAGCAGTTATTTACAGATAAGGCAGTGTAAAAGATAGGTATAAATTAATATATATATATATATATATAGAGATAGATAGATATATAGATATATATATATATATAGATAGATAGATAGATAGATAGATAGATAGATAGATAGATAGATACTGTACACATTGCACTTTCTGCTATTTGCACTTCTGATTAGAGGCTAAACTGTATTTTGTTACTCTGTATTCATGCATGTGTAATGACAAGAAAGTTGAATCAAATCCAATCTAGTTTATGGAACACGCAAATTGTTAGGTCATTGTGAATGGAACAAAAAAAAGAAAAAAACAAAAAAAAAGGCAGCGCATAGAGCTCACTGTATCCTTTACTGATCTTGTTCATGCTGATGCCTGCTAACTTCACAAAATGACACCACAAAAACCAGAAAAACATGAACTTGGGTCTAAGCTCAGAGAAGTTTCCATTGTGTGTTTGATGCAAATAAATGAAAAGGAGAAGTGAAAACAATTCCATGTAATGTAACTCTGACATTCTGCCCTTGATTTAATTATTTATTTATTTGATCCTGTTTCAGTTCTGAAAATTTTGCTGAAAATACAGTCTCATAAACACTGGAAAAGCTTTGTGTTCCATCTCAATGTGACAAAAAGCTTATCTTAAAAGAGAGAATTTATTTTCTTGATCTAGTCTACAACTTGTGGTTTTATACGTAAGGCTGGGGGCTATGGGGCGTGGATGGTGGCGCAGGTGGTTGGGTGCTGTTCTGCACAGTTACAGGTTATGGGTTTGAGCCCCACTCTTCCACTCTATCAAAAGGTCCTCAAAGTGACCCTACGTTGCTCCCAATGGAGGGATGGCATGGTGTGTGAATGGGTGATTGTGAGGAAAACAATGTAAAGTGCTTTGAGTGCTTGTAGGAGTAGAAAAGTGCTATGTGAATGCAGTCCATTACCATTTATCATAAAGCAGACTGTTGGACACTGACTAAGAGACAGACTATGTGGGTCTATAGAAGTATAATCTAGTAACAGATCTATTTGTTTGCCCAACGAGAAGGCCCACTTCACGGCTATGGGCCCAGTGTTGTGATGGCCAGGGGTGCCATCCAATTTAATCTGCTGAGCAGGTGAGCCTCATCATGACTCTGATGTGGAACATTGACACATTCACATTAGAGCCTGAAGGTGGAGTGTACTGCCATCCACCCTGTCAGCATGAACTCAAAAAAACTTGAAGAATGGACCTTACTTACATCATCAAGAATACCACACAGCCTTCTCTGATACAGCTGTGACAAACAGGGATTAATCTGTGTTACTTGTTAATCATAGTAGTAGCAATGTGGACCCTGACATTTCAGCCACTGATCAAGGACCAGTTGGACAAAGGGAATTTGGTCTCGTTGTCACCACATGCTGTAGGTCCTCGCACAGTAGTCAGTTATGATTCTTAGAATAACATAAAGAAGGATTGGCTTGGGATGTCTGCAAAGTCAAAAGCCATGACTATATAAAAAAAAAAAAAAAGAGAGAGAATGAAAATTCTTTGTTTTAAACCTGTAAACATTGGTCACAGCTTGACAACACACGCAGTGCTCACAGACAATCACCAGTGACACTGATGAGAAGTTCTGGTGGCCAAGGTCATTTGCTGAGGAGCACTCATAAACACCTCCTCCCATTGCTACTTTTAACGGCTCAACTCTTCTGTCCTAAAGTTGGCTGTGCTTTGCTGGAGCAGGTCAGATTCACCTGTGGAATAGTGAATATATCAAGATTCAACATTCAACATTCAATACTTTATTGGCATGCAACTTGTACAAGTTGCTAGGGATTTGCTTCAGTGTGCTCATTTTATCAGCACTTTCAATTTAAGTTAGCGGGCTAGTTTGTAGCATTCTGAAGCATGATGACTACTGTCCACAGCATACACTGGTTATCCCAACCAATGCAATTAAAGGAGAAATCTGGTGTTAATCAATCCATAGCCCTGTTGTTTGAGGTCACCTAGTGCTGTCAGTAGGACAAAAAATGAAAAGAAAATTGATGCAACATAGACCAAATACTAAGTGAATGGAGCACATTAACTTACTTTTAGCTCATTTTGCTATGCCCTATTTAGTTAGCATTAGTTACTGGTTATTTGGTCTATATTGCATCAAATTTTCTGGTTCTTTTTTTTTCCTACAGACAGCATTCACTAACCTTGAACATTTACATTCACATTTATGCATTTAGCAGACACTTTTATTCAAAGCAACTTACAAAAGAGGAAAACAATCAAGCTACAGCACAATGAAAGACTAACAAAGAGTTCATATTGCTAACATGAACTTTGCAGTATTTTGAGATGAAAGTGCAATAGTGTAATAAAAATGCAGTATGGAGAGAGATTAAGTGCATTCCTGGTATTCAGAAATTCAAGCCAGGTGATATTCTTTGTAGAGCTGGGTCTTCTTAAATGGTGGAGGGGGTATTTGTTTCTCTGGCAGCACTTGGAAGGTCATTCCACCAGCGTGGAACAACACATGACAAGAGTCTGGCTTGATCTGCGCAAGGTGTTGGCCGTGCTAGCTAACGTTCCTTGGAGGAGTGAAGTGGCCGGCGGATGACATAGGGCTTTAAGAGAATATTAGTAGCAGGGCTACTGATTGATTTACACCTGATTTCTCCTTTAAGTAATAACTTTACCACACCCCAGCTGAATATGCTGGACAATTACACCTTATTTTCTTTGCCTTAATTTCAATATGTGACATAGACCAGGGCCCCCATTTGTCAACAGTGCGTAAGCACAGTTCGGTGTATAAACACCAGTGGTACAATTGCAAAACTACAAGTAAAAAACCACTGTGAATCTCACAGCATATATGAATCAGTGATTTGCATCTGTCTCGTGTTTCTGTTGATTGATAATTACCAAACTAACTTATTTACTGTAATTTGAGTGAGACAGGATTATTTGAAGCACAGGCATTTGAAAATGTAGCATGGCTCACCTTGCATTACTTGAACACCTAGAATGCTGGTGTTTTTGAGTGAGCGTGCTGATTTCATTCCATGTGTTTTAAATCGATGTATTTTTGAAACAATTATTCGTACCAAATGGATTGTTTCAGAATACAAATTAGAGGAGAAATCCAGTGTGAATCAATCGATGGCCCTGTTGCTCCAGGTGCTTGAATGCTGTCGGTTGGCAGAAGAATGTGAAAATTTTAATGCAGCATGGACCAAGCAGCTATACGGTAACTCAATTTAATTTTCTAGGCTTATCAGACAAGCCTCAGACTAGTCTGAGTTTAATCTTACTTGTGGTCTACTGTAGTCAAAACATGGTACATCCTACTTCTCTGAATCTTTGATTCTCTAATAACAGGTGAAGGCCTACCCATATCTATGTATATTAGGAAGTTATATTGCTCTATAAAAGAAAGGCATGATATCAAGAGGACAGAGCCGAGATATGTGAATTGAACTTCAAAAGACCAGTCTCTTAGGAACTTAGAACAAACCCTTGAACAGATATTTGAAGAATGGCAGATCTCATGAAGCTTCTGAACAGTATTCTTCTTTCACAATAGCAGGTAACATATTATTATATACATCTTATCGCATATCTCACTCTATCTTTATATTTCACACACACACACACATATATCCCCATCCCCTACACAAAAAACACATATAGTCACACTAGTAGCTGTTTCTGTAAGTTGTTTTTAATTGAATTTAGAGTAGTCCTGACATTCCTATACAAATGCCCATATTAGCTTCTTCATATTAACACATGCATATAGAAAAGATAATGACCAATTCCTATTTATTTATTTATTTATTTATTTATGCATTGGCATCTGCCTTTGACATCATCTTTCTGTTAGAACAATATTCTGCTTTTTTATTTTATTTTAGCAAAACCAGTGATGTAAATGTGTAAAATGATGAAAATCCTTGAAAGATTATTTGTCTTGCATAGTGTCTTACCTTGTTACCTTACCAAATGTTTGTCATTTGTCTTACCCACAGAGTCCTTCCTTTTTCTGTCTCTAAAGACTTCCTTTGCTGAAGCAGTAAGTCCTAGTGTTAACAGAATTTTTTTGTTTTGTTTTGTTTTATTTGTTTTTTGTTTTATTTACAATTTTGGTTCTTTATTTCAAAACATTTCACACAATTAACCCAACACCACACAAAAAAAGAAATAGTGTGCTGGACTTTTCTCAGAAATATTGTTAAAGTACTACTACAACAGGGGTGGTCAAACAAGGTATAAGATCTAATGTGGCCCATTTTTACATTAATCTATTATTATATATCCATGGTGTGGCATTTTTGTCATTCATGTCATTAAACAGCAGCATTAGACAGCCTGCAGTCTCTCTTTCACTTGAAACTGGTTAAAAACGAGGCTCTTGATTTTACATTGGCCCATGGCAGCTTAGATTTTTCAGGATGTGGCCCGCAAACAGAAAAAAAAATGGCCCTCTTTGTACTAGGGGATAATTTAGATGACAAAAATATATTGACAAACCACAACAGACCTTTACACTGCCTTTACACTAAGGACTTTTTTTCTGAACATCAGTTGTTTTTCAGTCATGCTGACATTTTTAAGTTTTTAATCTAACTAAAAGCACATATGCAAAAGGGTCACATATGGTTATATTCTAGAGGCCTTAGGAATAATTTTTATAAGAGTAAAGTGAATGTAATGAAGTTAGATTTTTTTTAATCAATTGACAGCACTAGTTTTAACCAAAGCTCAAAAAGTTCAGTTCATGTGATGTACTGCACCTCCAGTTTATGTGATATACCTTGGGAGACATTTTGACAATACGTTGAACATGTTTAACTATTTCAGTCATAGATGGCATCATTATTGTTATTGATTTGTGCGTAGAGTTTCCACACACGAAGACAATTTCTACAAAATGTGTTTGTAAGCATTGAGCAAAAACTGTAAAAAGTGTTTATAAACACTTATAAACGTTGCTTTTTTGCTTTGCTAACAGGGTTTTGGTTCTATGGATCTCAAATGAAGAGTTCAGATGCAAAACCCAAAAAGTCCATCTTCAGAAATATGTTAACACATTTGATACATCAAAATTGTTTATACTTCTGTGAATTCACTGTAAATGAACTTACAGTGTTTTGCATCTGAAATCTTCAAATACAAATGATTGAGACAGTTATGAATTAAAAAAGGTAGTGCAGTCCATTACTGAACCATGTGGTGTCTTTGATGCTAACTTCCTATAATGGCACCACAAAACCATGAAAACATGAACCTGAGTCGAGGCTTAGAGAAGTTTTCATTGTGTTTGTCGACAAAATGCAGAAGTGAAAACAATTCCATCTGTCGTAACTGATATTTTGCCCCTAAATTCAATTGTTCTTGAGGAATCGTGTTGAAAATACACTCTCACAAATATTGGTTCCATGTGACCATGACAAAACAAACACACTTATTTCTGTTTAATGACCTAGGCTACAACTTGAAGTGTACACAAGTGGCACAAATTGTATGCGAAATAAATAAAACCACTTTCTATTATCGGTAAGTATAGCATTAAGTATAAACTACAGACTGATCTGTGTGTTCTCCCAACTAGACGGCCCACACCACACAGCCATCCGTGGGCCTAGTGTGATAATGGCTGGGGTGCCAGCCATTTTCACCTGCTCAGCGGACTGCAACCCGGGGTGTATCTTCACCTGGCAGGTGGACAGGCATACGGTGGTGAGCCCGGCCCTGAGAGTGACGTTGAGTGGTCACCAGGAGCTGCTAAAGTTGGATTGCACCGCCCTCAACCCAGTCACCATGAACTCAGAGGAAGTCACAAAGATTGTGAAAATTCAGAGTGAGTACCTTGTCAAGCATTCTCCGATATAACCTACTGTGCATCATCATAGCCTGGCCATGCCTTCCCAGCACCACTTGATTATCATCTCCTGACTGAGCTAGTCTGGATTTGATCCCATTGAGCTTGTTGTCTCTGAAGGCATTTTAAGCTGTCCAATCAGCAGATGGAGGGAGGTGTTGTGAATGCAGAGCTGTAATGCTATCAGTCAAGGGAAGCTATCAGTCAGGGGCTGATCCAATCTTTTTAAACTTAAACACCTAAAGCAAGTAATCGAATCTCACAACCAAATGTCCAGACCCTTTGTACAAAACAAAAGTGTAGAACAGAGGTCTGGTTTTATTCTCAGGCTATCATCATCATCATCATCATCATCATCATCATCATCCACTATTTATTCAGGGAAAAGGATGTGCAGTTTCTAGGGATGTGCAGTTTCTAATGAGATTGAATATGACAATTAGTTTCATGCTACAATGACTCAAATAAACATTACAAAGGGAAATCATGATACAGAAAAACATTGTCCCATAAATACCGCATTTTACCTCGCCCTTAATTACTATGAAGGCATATGAATCAAATATCAAACACCATAACATACACGGGTAGCGGTTGAATATTACAAACGAAGGCAACACTTAAGGACTGCACAAGGCACACTTCAGCTCAGTTCACAAGTAGCATCATTCAGTAACATTGTATGCAAGCACAAACAAAATATGTCACTTACTTGGCTCAATAACACACACAAGGAAGGAGAAACACAAGCAGCAGCTCACAGGTAAGTCCACAGTTTGTCTGAAAAAAGAGAGAGGTTGTGGGTACCGGTGTCCATAATGAGGTCTGTGGCAGAGCATGGGCTGATCAGGCTAAATGGTTGGAGCTGAATGGAGAAGTGAAGGAGCTAGAAAGTGGTGTAGGTGACAAAGTGCCGCAGGGAAAACAAAATGTACTAAAGGAAAAGAAAAAATTCCTTGATCTGCCTTCTTGCATGACTTGTCTCATCCTACAGACCCAGTTCAGGTGAAGGCCAACACTAGCTCCGATCCAGAGGGGGGCCAGAACTTCACACTGACCTGTGTGGGCGCAGGCCCAAGCGTCACCACTGTCTGGTTCAAAGATAGCGATCGCGTTTTTGCTGACGGCCGGGTGAACCTCGGCAAAGACAATGCCACCCTGACCTTCAGCCCTCTGCTACATTCTGATGATGGCTATTATGACTGTGTGGTGTTCAATGACACCTTTGGAGTGACAAGCCGAGGGTACTTGCTAAGCCGTGAGTTCACTTTTGAATCACCTTATTTCAATACTAAATGTTGTGGTAGTAACGATTATTACGGTGGTAAAATCTGAATCTGATCTGAAAAGCACCATGCATTATGTTGAACTTGCTAAGCATGCTGCATGCTATCTACTGTATTCCTCAGTGTCCAAACCAAAGTGTTTATGAAATATGATAGCATAATTTGAACTCAATATAAGTATAGTTGTGTTCAACTTTTGCTTTGTTCACACAGTGGGGATAATAACTGTCAGCATCCTAGGCCCAGACATAGCAGAAGCCGTGTGGAGCACATCTTCACCTGCCAGGCCAACTGCACCATGGAATGTTCCACCTCTTGGTGGTTCTCTCATGGCTTTCCCAAGGGTTCCATCTCAGTTTTGGGAACCATGATTTGATGGACCCCAGCAGGACCCGGTATGCAAGAGTTCCAGTGTACTGCGGAGAATTCACTGGCCCAGAGATCAGTCCAAGCCAGCAAGAAAGTGACAGTTTCCT
>PYXC01002652.1:0-10000 GCA_015244755.2 Tenualosa ilisha
TGCAGTATCTGTTAAAGACAGCAATGGCACGTTTGTGAGCACATTGAGTTTGATCCTGTACAACGTGAGTTGGCTCTCATGAATACTGGAATCACACACACACCAGATTGTCTCTCTCTCTCTCACACACACACACACACACCTGAATGTCTCTCTCTCACACACACACACCTGAGTGTCTCTCTCTCTCTCTCTCACACACACACACACACCTGAGTGACTCTCTCTCTCTCACACACACACACCTGAATGTCTCTCTCTCTCTCCCACACACACACACCTGAGTGTCTCTCTCTCACACACACACACCTGAGTGTCTCTCTCTCTCTCTCACACACACACACCTGAGTGACTCTCTCTCTCTCACACACACACACCTGAGTGTCTCTCTCTCTCTCACACACACACACACCTGAGTGTCTCTCTCTCTCTCTCACACACACACACCTGAGTGTCTCTCTCTCTCTCACACACACACACACCTGAGTGTCTCTCTCTCTCTCTCACACACACACGCCTGAGTGTCGCTCTCTCTTCACACACACACACACCTGAGTGTCTCTCTCTCGCACACACACACACACACCTACATGTCTCTCACAAATGCACAGCATACATAATGACTACATCTGACTGACTGGTGCATGCTGTGGAGTAGACCACATCCCAAAAAAGCACTACTGTCTGTGTGTGTGTGTGTGTGTGTGTGTGTGTGTCTGTGTGATTGTGCGTGTGCGTGTGTGTTAACAGGACTCAAGCTACTACTACCAGCTGTCCATCCCCATGGGTGGAATCGCCCTGAAAACTCGAGTGTTTGCGGCCGTGAAGGCCACTAACCTGGATCGCAGGTGCAGCTACTGGACTCTTACACACACACACACACACACACACACACACACTAACCTGGGCCGGAGGTTAGTGTGTGTGATGATAAAATATTACACAGAATTCAAGTTATATACCAGACTGATATATCACATCATCAGTGATATGACATCAGATATTTACACATGATTTCAAATCACATTAAATATATGACATCAAGTCAAATATTCACTACTTGTTTTGGTTACACTCCACTACATTCTGACTATGGTACTTTACTCAGTATGCCACTCTCATCCAGTATTGCCTGTGCGCCAGTGTTCAGTGGCAGGACCAACACTGACAGTGCTGGGGACCATGAATAGCCCCAGGCATTCTGAGTATGAGTTGGTTTGAATGAAGGTCGGTTACAGTGTGACTCAGTGGGATGGATAGTCTCCCCACTTACACTGATTCCATCTCTGCTGGCTGGGCAGGGCTGGGCAGGGCTGGGCAGGGCTGGGCAGGGCTGGGCAGGCTGGACAGGGCTGGTTTGGGGAGAGGCGTCTGAAGTGCTGGGAGTGGCTGTAGCTCTGTGCAGTGTCTGAGGACGGACACTCTGAATAACCGCGTCTCTGAACGACCACATCGCTGAATGACAGTGTGTGTGTGTGTGTGTGTTTGTGTGTATGTGTGTGTGTGCATGTGTGTTTCCCACCAGATGGAGCGTCCTGATGGACTACTGTTACGCCACCCCCTCAGGGAACCCTAATGACCAGTCCCACTATGACCTTTTCTTTGGGTAATCTCTCTCTCTCTCTCTCTCACACACACACACACACACACACACACACACACAGACACGCACACACATCCTGCATCCTGCATACCTTCCTTTCTGCTGGGGGACTCAAAGAGGCAAAGAGCCCCATTACTGCCATTGTGACTGGAGCTCCACAATAGACTCTAGGGATCAGAGGAGCCTGAAGGGGCCCAGATGGACCAGAGGGGTTGGGGGGTGGGGGGAGGGGGTGGGTGATGGACTCGGTGCTACTGCTTTGTCTTTTAGTTAAGACTGTTGTAAGTCTCTACCAGCACAGTTAAACACACCCCAGGCAAGGAACTACTGCTGTGTCCGAGCCCAGACCAGACAGGCAAGTCCACAGTGTGCAGGGAGCTGTTGCAAGGTCCGCTTCGGGCTGGTTCTGTGTTCTAAGACCCGGTCATGGTTGGTTGGGTTCTGTTTGGGTGCAGGTGCCATAAGGACCCGCAGACCACGGTTCTGGAGAATGGGAAGAGTCAGATGGGCCGGTTCTCCTTTGAGGTGTTCCGGTTTGTCAAGCACCGCAACCAGAAGATGTCCACCATCTTCCTGCACTGCATCACCAAGCTGTGCCGCCAGGATGACTGTGCCACGCTAACGCCCGTGAGTAACGACCCAGATGCTCAGATGACCAGATGCCCATCCCCACAGATACACCCACATACACACACAAATACACACATGATTGGATACACAAAAATGCAGTGCCCCAGAATAGATGCATGTCTAAGTCAGTCCTTACTAGTGATGTGTTTCCCAGCTCCACCTGTCCTGGTACTCAGACTCACGAGGGTCAGAGGTCAGAGTTAGGGGTCAAGTGCTGATGGTGGCCTTCATGATCCAGTGATCCAGAACCAGAGAGGACCGGAGAGAACTATATGCTCAGTTAATCTCTCAGCTCTCCCATCTCTTTATTCCTCCGGCTTTTCTCTCTGCAACCGCTCTCCTTCTTTCTTCCTCTTTCTCTTCTCTCTCTCCCTACTCTCTTTCTATTTTCTTCTTTCTCTCCCTCTCTCACGTCTCCCCCAGATCTGTAGCAGGCGGAGGAGAGACCAGTCTGAGGTCTGGAGAAGAGAAGGATCAGAGGTCAGGTCGAAGGTCAATCGAGACTCAGGAAACACTGTCATCACCGCTGGCCCCATCATTACACGAGGGGGTGAGCACTTCATACACACACACACACAAACGCACACATACACACACAGGAAACACCATCATCATACATGGGAGTGAGATGTTCACACACACACACACACACACACACACACCAAACAACCACAAGAGGACTGCCAGATGGCAAGATGATGATGATGATGAAGATGATAATCTGTACTCTCTCTTGCAGATGAAACCCTGAGCAATAACTCAGAGCTGGGTAAGGTCCTCCTCCTCTCTCGCTCTCTCTCTCTCTCACACACACACACACACACACACACACACACACACACAGAGGGTGGATGTGATGAGCATGTGTGAGGCATTCTTTAAACAGCATATCCCAGTAAAACAGATCAGGTATCAATGTGAGAACTGCCCACTATACCCAAAGATCTTTGAATATTGACTGAGATAGAGCAGCATAGAACATTATTATGGGACCAAACAGGAACAAGTCCAGTCTGCATAAGTGGGATTTTTTTAAATTATAAACTAATATCAATATAATTCTCTGTTTTGCAATATTGTCTGTAATTATGTATGATACCAACAAATCCCACTTTGGGACTGTGTCTATGAACCGAGCTAGTGAGCTAATGTACTAGTCAATTCAAGGGAATGGCAGTAACTATAGAAACATACGTGTGTGCTAACTAGCAGCTAACCTTAAACTCCCTGAAACTTAAGATATTGTAATCTAACTTTATTTTGTCCACGTAAAATAACATCATGTAAATCATGTTGCCATGCTTGTTGTCATTCAGTGAAATAGCACTGCTCAATTTAAGACGTTACGTTAGCTAGTTTGCTAGCAGTAGTTTGCTAAGAACTGTGTAGTAAGTGGTAGCAGCCTGACCTGAAATAAATCCAAACAGTAACAACTTAAGGCTTATTAAGCCTATTAGGCTTAAACTAATGACAAACACTTGCAGAATATGATAGATGAACACAAAAAATCCTCAATAACTCAGAAAGACGTAATGACCAATTTATTGGTAAAATTCCACGTGTTCCATTCACTTCAGTGCAACAAAGCTCAAGTCTGGTCTGCATAAAGGGAACCCTTGCGAAAATAGAACACAGAAGTAAACAAACGTCGGCACCTCTCTCCCCTTCAGCCTTCTCGGGTATAACAACATACATGCCTATAACAGCCCAGGGATTGGATTATACAAGAGACGTGTCTTGCAATGCGAAAAAGGTGAAATTAGGATGAGACTCTTCTAGAAAAAATTGGAGTTTAGATATTTTAGAGTCTTCTTCAGCTTGTTTGTAATGTGCTGCTTCTGTTTGTAATTAATGACCAATTGGGGACTCCCCCTCTCCATCTTCAGCTCCAGAGAAGGGCGCATCTCTCCGTTTGAACCCTGTGACCGGTGCTCTGTTGTTGGCCGTCGTCATTTTCGGACTCCTGAGTTTGTGCCTCTTCCTCTTCCTGCTACGGTTGCTGAAAAGACGCACCACGCCCAGTGTCTCAGGCCCCAGCTTTAAGTAATCCTACACGTGGCACACACACTGACACACAAACACACACAGATACACACAGTCACACGCACACACGCACACACTCACACGTGTGTAAACGCACACTTACACACATGCACACACATGTCCACACGCAAACACACACACACACACAGACTTACACACTCACATGCACACACACACAGACAGATGTGCACATAAACATACATGCATGTGCAAGAGAGGTGGACTCGTTCATATGTGAATTATCAGTAATGGTGTCTATTATGGACACATTGATTAGTATCTAAAATAAGACTAGTTTGCAGATGAGCTCATACAGCTCATGGAGCCACTGGACTGTTTGACTTGTTAGTTTGCGGTGATGTGATCATAGGTATGTGAAATGTCCTCATCTTGAACACAGCATAGTCTTTCTTCTGCTGATGTTTGCGAATAAAAGACTGATGCTATCACTCAGATCAGGCTTGTTTTTTCTTTTACTGTGAAGATATCAAGATAAGCACTGATATGTGTTCAGTGTGTGTGTGTGTATGTGCGTGCACACGTGTGTGTGTGTGTGTGTGTGTGTGTGAGAGAAGCAGTGAGAACATGTGACAGGGGCACGAGAGAGTGACAGTGAGGCAAGGGGAGGAAGAGGGGGAGAGAGGGAGCGTCAGTCTATGTTAGCATTTAACAGACGACCTGACGATCTGTCTCTCATCAGGAACAGTCATTAAAATGAAAGCCCCTAGCAGGGAAGGGGAGAAATAGAATTCACCCTCAAGTAAAGTGTGCTTGCACATTTAGGCCTCTTCCACTGAGCTTGATAGGGGTGTTTAAAAGTGGGGTGGACACCTCCCTGAAATGAGTTTCTGCAGGTTGGGATGTCTGGGATGCATGTGTGTGTGCGCACACATGTGTGTGTGTGTATGTGTGTGTGTGAACTGCACATGTGAACTGCATATCATCATTTCCAGGTCAACTGTATTTTTGATAGTAACAGAAGCCACCACCTCAAAGTGTGTTTAGCATGTCATGAGTGAGTGTGTGTGTGTGTGTGTGTGTGTGTGTGTGTGTGTGTGTGTGTGTGTGTGTGTGTGTGTTTCTGCTCTATTGTAACCCACCTGTTTGAGTGGCTGCTGTACAGCAACTAACTCATCCCCTCAAGGAACTGTGAGTGACCCAGTGTGCATGTGAGCATGTCATTCAGTGAGCAGCCTTTATGGGCCTGTGTGTGTGTGTGTGTGCATGTGAGCAAGGTCGGCAGTACCACCCAGTGCAGTGATTTGACCCTGATCCATGTGACAGGGATCCCATGGGCCTCGAGTTACTCATCTCTCAAAGCCACCACCCCCCCATCCCCACTCTCACATGCACCACACAGCAGATCACATCAAAAGACCTGCTAAGGTCTCCGGTTCCCATAGACCAGTTAATTAATTAGAACTATAGGGCAAACCCCCAAAGGTTCCAGACAGAACAGACACTACTGTATTACATCAGCAGAGGGCACTGCCACAGACAACACCACTGTACTACATCAGCAGAGGGCACTGCCACATGAGGAGTGGGCACTGCCACAGACAACACCACTGTACTACATCAGCAGAGGGCACTGCCACATGAGGAGTAGGCACTGCCACAGACAACACCACTGTACTACATCAGCAGAGGGCACTGCCACATGAGGAGTAGGCACTGCCACAGACAACACCACTGTACTACATCAGCAGAGGGCACTGCCACATGAGGAGTGGGCACTGCCACAGACAACACCATTAATCTTATTACATTTACATTTCCTTTTATGCATTTAGCAGACGCTTATATCTAAAGAGGATAAACATTCAAGCTACAGCACAGTGAAAGACTAACAAAGAGTGCATATTGCTAACATGAAAGTTACAGTATTTTGAGATGAAAGTGCAATAGTGTCATAAAAGTGCAGTATGGAGAGAGTAAGAGGAAGAGAAAAAGTGCATTCCTGGTATTCAGAAATTTAAGAGAGGCGATATTCTTGGAAGAGCTGGGTGTTCAAGAGTTTCTTGAAAGTGGAAAGGGTATCATATAGCATGAGTGTCATTCCACCAGCGTAGAGTCTGGACTGACCTGCACAAGGTGTTGGCCGTGCTGGATAACGTTCCTTGGAGGAGCAAAGTGGCCTGCAGGTGACATAGGGCTTTAAGACAGTATTAAGATGGATGGCAGCAGATCCATCAATCACCCTGTAGGCCAACATCAGTGCTTTGAATGTGATGCAAGTGGCTGAGGGTAGCCAGTGGAGTTCAATGAACAGAGGTGTGACATTTTGAAAACCAGACGTGCCACTGCATTCTGGATCATATGTAGCGGTCTCACAGCACAGACTGGAAGACCTGATATGAGGGCATTGCAGTAGTCAAGGCAAGAGATAACCAGGGTCTGTACCAGGAGCTGGGTTGTGTGTTGGGTTAGGTACGGCCTGATCTTCCTTAGGCTGGATAGAGAAAAAAGGCATGACAGAGGCAACGCGATCTTCAAAGGTCAGCTGGTCATCAATCAGGTCACCAAGAGGAAAGGACAGATAGAGCTGGGTATCATATGCATCGCAGTGATAGGAGAAGCCATGGGAGTGGATGGTTGGACCCAGTGAGGTGGTATACATGGCAAAGAGAAGGAGCCCCAGCATAGAGCCTTGGGGCACGCCTGTGGTGAGGGGGGACACATTGAACAACCGCCCAATAAGATAGGATTCGAACCAGGAAGACATGAGACAAGAAATAGGACGGCTGCCTGTAAGATGTTTAAACACCTCGTCCTCAGAGAGAAGTGGATGAAAAAATAGAAGCAGTTGGTTTAGAGAAGCAGAGAACTGATTACTAATTGCTGCAACTTTGTTAGTAAAAATGCAGCAAAAGTGTCAGCTGTGAGGTTGGTTGCAGGAGGTGGAGGTGGTGGGTTTAGTAGAGACTTGTTAATCCCAGTTAATCTAGCACCTGTTAACAGGTTCTACAGGTGTCAGAGGGATACCTGCCTGCCTGAACACCTGTGTTAGCGTCCTCTGACTGATGTGTTTGATCCGACACTTTAACTCCCATCACTCCTCACTGGTGTTTCTATGGGTACCAACAGATTCTGCCTGTGTCCTATTTTCCACAGCCCCTCAGTGTTTTTCTGTGAAATCTCTCTGCATGTGTCCTATTCTCCACAGACCCTCACAGTTTTTTTCTGTGACATCTCTATCTGTATGTGTGCTGCCCACAGATATGAGCTCATCCTGTGGGCGAAATAAAGGCTGGCAAGACAGCACAGGTGTGTGTGCATGTGTGTGTGTGTGTGTCTGTGTGTGTGTGTCATAAGGGTGACAGCTGGGGCCCTGCCATATTATTTTGACGTCCCCAGAGAGGTGGCGTCCCCTTGATTAAGTTTCATATTAGTGCCTTTAAGAGGGAGCAAATGGGTCATTGAGGTGTGACTTTGAAGATGACGTGTCGAGTTTCAGCTTCAGGCCATAACACCTGGGCACAAAACACTGAATTGTTCACCAGCAAGAAAGGAAAACAACAACAAAAAATCACACACACACACACACACACACACACACACACACACACACACACACACACACACACACACACATACAGCCACACCAAATGGCTCTGACCTTGTTTTCCAGCCAATCCCCAGCTGGTTCCAGGTCCATAGATGTCCCCCAGTGTTGATATATAATTCCAGCGGAGGTCTGTCCACTCCAGACTGCAGAAGTGGCAACGCATCAGTCGGGTCCGCTGGGACCTCCAGACTGATCCTAACACTCTACTGGGACCTCCAGACTGATCCTAACACTCTACTGGGACCTCCAGACTGACCCTAACACTAACACTACTGGAACCTCCAGACTGACCCTAACACTCTACTGGGACCTCCAGACTGCTCCTAACACTAACACTGCTGGGACCTCCGGACTGACCCTAACCTTAACACTTTGCTGGGACCTCCAGATTGACCCTAACCCTAACTCTCTGTTGGGACCTCCAGACTGGACTGAATGTGTGTGCACTGAGTGGTCAGTCACTCACAGTCACACACACACACACACCAGGGACGCCTCTGAGAATTGTGGACTGGCCAAGTGTGATCTGCATTTAAGGACATCCTCATTTTTTCAGCTGTGACTTGCAGGTGCTGCGTGATCTGCTGTGACTCGCGGTTGCTTTGTGTTTAGGTGGGATTTGTATTTGTCGTGTGACAGGGTGTGAGTTGAGGTTGTGTGTGATGTCGTGTGACGGCGGGCCATCTGGTGGGGGCGTCCTCTCCCTGCTGGTGCTGAGTCTGATGGCGGGCAGCATTTTGGCACTCACAAAAGATGAGTGCGGAGCTCTGGCGAGGCGACCAGGTGAGACACCACTGGCCAATCAGTGCCAAACACACACACACATGACCAGACGAGACATCACTGCTCAGTCAGTGCTGACATGAGCCTGCTAGTGCACCTAGGAAAGCAAGCATAGAGGCAACATGACACACACACATATACACACACACACACAGACACACACACACACAGGCTACAAATGTTCAGTCTTCAAGCAAGTTGTTTGGGGGTAAAAGTCTAATGGTGGGTGAACTAAATCCAGAGTTCTGGACATTCTAAACCTATGTAGGTATAATAAGTTCAGTCTTTGTGTTGGTAGCAAAACAATGTCAGTTGGATGAGTTTTGTGAGAAGTAGCACATTGCCTTTACGACTAAAATAGCTTATAATCGCAGTCTGAAGGACACAGACTAGCGTTGAGCCAAAGTGCTGTTTATGTATACAGACTGTCTAGAGGAGTTTTTTTCAAAAGTTAGTAAACTGAAGTTCTCTTCCTGTCAACACCATACACTCACCATAGACTGGCACTGCATTCACTTTTTACAGACTTTTAAGGTGCTGGTGACAGGATGGAGACTTCAGGTTTATATTTTGTTGATGATTATTACTTGCTTGCTTAATTAAGTCATTAAGTAATTAAGTTCATATTTAATGCCTGTTTGATTCTTCTATTTTGTTCGGCACATTCAGTGTGTTCACCGGGGTATAAACTAGATTATTTACTAGCCTATATTAATATATATTTATAACTAGCTTATAACAGGCCATCTTACGCTTATTGATCTGTAATAACCCCCAGAGTACACAGACATTGCAGTGGTGTGTGGGACCAGCTCCATCAACCTGGCCATCCAGGTGTGTCCCATCATCTACACAGGCTACAACGAGAGTCTCCTCATTCTCAACCACATCACAGACAAGCCGGGCTGCCGGGGGACGCTGGACCAGACGGTCACTCCACCAGTCGTGCGATTCAGCTTCCCACTGAGACAGTCAGACGCCTGCGGGAGCATCTTCAGGGTGAGAGGAGGAGGAAAGGAGGTGGAGCAGGAGGAGAAGAGGAGGAGAGGAGAAATGAGGAGGGGAAGGAAAAGAGAACGGGGAGGAGGAGTGGAGGGAAAGAGGAGGAGGAGAGAAGAGGAGAATAGAAGAGGGGAGGAGAGGAGAAGGAGTTGGAGAGGGGAGGAGGAGTAGGGGAGGGGAGGAGTAGAAGAGAGTAGAGGATGAGAGAAGAGGAGAGGGGGGAGGGAAAGGGCAGAAGGGGTGGAGGTCACAGATGAACTCTTCTGAGACACAGGCACACGCCTATGAAACACACACACACACACACACAGCAGTCAGATACATCCATAGACACAAACACACACACACACACACAGAAAATGTTGTACTCA
>PYXC01002652.1:15000-25000 GCA_015244755.2 Tenualosa ilisha
TGAGTATGTGCGTGAGTGAGGGAGTGTGTGTGTGAGTGAGTGTGAGAGTGAGCGAGTGAGTGAGTGAATGTGTGTGTGTGTGTGAGTGAGTGCATGCATGACTGAATACAAGACAAACTCAGTCCTGAAGATTCATCCTTGACCCCTCCAAGTCTCCCTTGCTCACGCTGATAAGAGCATCTGCAAGACTATGAGTGCGCAGGACCTTCACCTGTGACAAAATCATTAAATTAACAGGACTTCAGTCACAACAAACAGACAAACAAAGTGTTATGACAACTAAAAAAAATAATGTTCACAATAAATAAGCATTTCTAATTGATCATATAACTAATCACTGATCAATTCCCTTCCAGCTCTGGCCTCTAAAGAAGAGGGTGAGTCTTTAACTAGTATCAATAATACCAATATGCTTTAGAATCAACACACAGCAGGTGTGTCTGGTTCAGGTGACTATAAGTTTGCCTTTATCATCATTCGTTGTCTTCCTCATGCTAAGCCTTGTCCGGTAGCCATGGTGACGGTGACGGTGAACCAGGCGCGTCTGTGGGTCTAGGCATCGCCGCGGTTGTCCTGATCCTCATCGGAGTTATCGCCATTCTCCTGGCTCTGACTTTCTACCGGAGACTCCAACGGCTAGGCTAACCACACACACACACACACACACACACACAGGTTACTGACTATAAAGGTATGAAGAAATCAAAGAGATGGTGAAATGTTGAAAATTGTTAATGATTTCAACTCTTTTATTGCTTATGTATGTTGTTATACACAGACACACACACACACACACACACACACACAAACAAACACACAGTTGAGGAGGGAGGTATCTTAGCTTCTTCATGCATGTAAGTAAAGAGAATCTGGTGGACTGACACGGGTGATGACTGATTCCTGGCCTGATTTGTCATTCTATTCCATTCAGATAAAAGATCAAATAGTTTATAGCCCTGCTATGGCTGCGCCATCGCTGACACATCTGAGGTGTTTTGGTGACAAAAATCACAAGTCCTTTATTTTGTCAGTTTTCTGAGTGTGTCAGTCTGTTCTGAAAAACAAAATACTTACAGAAGCTAAATGTTGAGAAATATTGATAGTCTTACAGTATTGATAGATATTGATAGTTTTATGCTATAGCACTTAGGCAATGCTAAGAGGCAGTAATGCTACAGGAAGCACTAATCAGACAGCTTTACCCATCACCCCTGAGTGTCCTATTAGCACACCACAGGCCCATTCAGCACTTCCTGACAGCGGTGTGTGTGTGTGTATGTGTGTGTGTGTGTGTGTGTGTGTGTGTGTGTGTGTGTGTGTGTGTGAGGGAAGGGATGTAATGAACGGAGCCTAAGAGCAGCATAATGGACTGCTCTTCTCCTTCTGAGTGGGTTTGGTCTGTTTGGGTTGAAGACTTCCTCTGTATGTTTGCCCAGCCTGTCTGCATGGAGTGTTTCTCTAATAAAGCATATGGCCTCACAGACTCACTGTCACATGTCACTTGTCTGCCTCCCTGTGTGGGTGTTGGTTTTGTTGAGCGGGAAATGAGCTTAGTGAGGTAATTAAGGTCCTACTGGTCAGAAAGTGCTGTGCATAAGCTTAACCACCAGGGGGCATAAGAGTGTTGTTTGTGGTTGGCCTCCATTTCGCACGGCCAGAGAAGCAGACCTGCTCGCCTGGATCTCAGCATGGCTAATGCTCTCCGCTACAGCACAGGCAAACACACACTCAGGTAACAGCGTACCCCAAACATGCATAGGGGACACTTAAGTGTCCAACAGTACACTAAAGTGTGTGTGTGTGTGTGTGTGTGTGTGTGTGTGTGTGTGTGTGTGTGTGTGTGTGTGTGTGTGTGGTGTTTTGCCACACACATTGAGCCACATAAGAGGGATTCTGAGCTTACACTAAATTGCGCTGGAGCCGTACTTCATGTATCGTACATTTAACATGGGTTAAAAAAAAGAACGTCATGGTATCTTAGATACATCCATAAGTATTAGTGTGTGTGTGTGTGTGTGTGTGTGTGCGTGACATGGGCTATGCATGGAGAATGATGAGTGTTACTGTAGTGGAGTGGGTATTGTAATGTCCGCTCTGAAGGACACAGACTGCACCAAAGGATGCACCAAGGAGCCAGTGGCCAACAGTAAATCAGAGTGGGAGTTACATGAGCAGCACTTTGAGCGGCGCCGTGACAGAGACTGCATGGGTCAGGACTGCACTCTATAACCCCCCCAAAGCCCCTCCTCAAGACCCCCCCCCCGCGCACACAACCCCCCGACCCCAGTGCCATTCAAAAAGCATTTCAGCTAATTGGCTCAGAATTCAATTACCGTGAAAATGAGAGTGGAGGAGGGAAATCCTGTCTGCTTGGGTGTTGGCCCGACTGGTGAATGCTGATGATGATGCACAGTGAATGTGTGTGTGTGTGTGTGTGTGTCTAGGGTAGGCAGGGGTAATGTACAGAGTGTGTGTGTGTGTGTGTGTGTGTATGTGTCTGGGGTAGGCAGGGGTAGTGTACAGTGAGTGTGTGTGTGTGTGTGTATGTGTGTGTGTGTCTAGGGTAGGCAGGGGTAGTGTATAGTGTGTGTGTGTGTGTGTGTGTGTGTATGTGTCTGGGGTAGGCAGGGGTAGTGTACAGTGTGTGTGTGTGTGTGTGTCTAGGGTAGGCAGGGGTAGTGTACAGTGTGTGTGTGTGTGTGTGTATGTGTCTGGGGTAGGCAGGGGTAGTGTACAGTGTGTGTGTGTGTGTAGGGTAGGCAGGGGTAGTGTACAGTGTGTGTGTGTGTGTGTGTGTGTCTAGGGTAGGCAGGGGTAGTGTACAGTGTGTGTGTGTGTGTGTGTATGTGTCTGGGGTAGGCAGGGGTAGTGTACAGTGTGTGTGTGTGTGTAGGGTAGGCAGGGGTAGTGTACAGTGTGTGTGTGTGTGTGTGTGTGTCTAGGGTAGGCAGGGGTAGTGTACAGTGTGTGTGTGTGTGTGTGTGTATGTGTGTCTGGGGTAGGCAGGGGTAGTGTACAGTGTGTGTGTGTGTGTGTGTATGTGTCTGGGGTAGGCAGGGGTAGTGTACAGTGTGTGTGTGTGTGTGTGTGTGTGTGTGTATGTGTCATTGTGTTTGAGCTTCCTGTTATCATTAGCACTCATTAATATCACAGCAAAAAGCAGGTGTGGCATCATGAGTATCCTGTGTGCAGTCTGGGGGGATGAGCCTGAATTAAAACAGTCCTCTGAAAAGCAGTATGTGTGCTCACCACTCAACACCCATCTTCTGAGAAAAAGGGCTCAGCTATGAATGAATGTAGCGTCCGTGTAAGTTCCACAAAGTGAAGTGGGTGGGGCAGAATAAGGTGGATAGAATTAAGCATGCAGGATCCAGAATAGAGTGTGCAGGATTCAGAATAAAGTGTGCAGGATCCAGAATAGAGTGTGCAGGATCCAGAATAGAGTGTGCAGGATCCAGAAGGGGTAGTGTACAGTGTGTGTGTGTGTGTGTGTGTGTGTGTGTGTGTGTATGTGTCTGGGGTAGGCAGGGGTAGTGTACAGTGTGTGTGTGTGTGTGTGTATGTGTGTGTGTGTCTAGGGTAGGCAGGGGTAGTGTACAGTGTGTGTGTGTGTGTGTGTGTGTGTGTGTGTGTTTATGTGTCTGGGGTAGGCAGGGGTAGTGTACAGTGTGTGTGTGTGTGTGTGTGTATGTGTGTGTGTGTCTAGGGTAGGCAGGGGTAGTGTACAGTGTGTGTGTGTGTGTGTGTATGTGTCTGGGGTAGGCAGGGGTAGTGTACAGTGTGTGTGTGTGTGTGTGTCTGGGGTAGGCAGGGGTAGTGTACAGTGTGTGTGTGTGTGTGTGTTGGTTAGCCCATGTCGGACATTAGTGAATATGGTTAGCCCATGTCGGACATTAGTGAATATGGTTAGCCCATGTCGGACTCATGCAGAGGCAGACAGTTGTCTTTAAAGAGAAATCTGGTGTGACTCATCCATATCCCTGTTATTCCAGGAGACCAAGCGCTGTCGGTAGGCAAAAGAATGTGAATATTTGATACAACATAGACTGAATAATGAATCAGCAGCTCCTGTTAACTGAATCAGACTTAGTTTCCTCATTTCAGTTTCATTGTCACTCTGACCTGGAGCAACAGGGACATGGATTCATTCACACAGGATTCCTTTAACCTACTGAGCGGTGCCATTAGTTTTCTCTGTGTACTCTGAATACAAATACAAATAATTAGTAGCATTTTCAGAGGCAATATTTGTTTTGGCTGTTATACTCCATTCTTCTCTCGGTTCACTGCAACAGGGTCGAATGACAGATAAACAAGCTGAAGCAGTGGACTTGCGTGTGACTAGGTGAGCTATCTAATAATAAGAGTCATACTTTTATTAATATTCCCTTATGCTGCAGAAAACTATTTGCCCCTGTTTACTCTTGGATTTGTAGTAGTTGGCAGAGAATATTACACCTGTGTGAGTTAGAGATTATTACACATGTGTGAGTCAATCAGAGAATATTACACCTGTGTGAGTTAATGGCAGATAATGTGAACTACTGGAGCCAGAGGATTAGTGCAGCCAACCTGAGACTCCCCTCTCTCTCTCTCTCTCTCTCTCTCTCTCTTTTCACTGGGCAACTGGCTTAGTGTTGGCATAAGGATTAGATGCTATGAATGAAGGGTGTGTTTGTGTGTGTGTGTGGATCAGCAGGCATAAAGAGTGGAGTATGTATTAGGGGCGTCTCCTTCCTTTCCCTCTGTCTGCTGTGTTTGTTTATGTGCTGATCTCCTCATTGGGAATGAACAGTGCCATTCCAGATTGCTGCCACTAGCATCAGAGAGAGAGAGAGGGAGAGAGAGAGAGAGAGGGAGAGAGAGAGAGGGTGAGAGGGAGAGAGAGAGAGAGAGGGAGAGGGAGAGAGGGAGAGAGAGAGAGAGAGAGGGAGAGAGAGAGAGAGAGAGGGGGAGAGCGAGAGAGAGAGGGAGAGAGGGAGAGAGAGAGAGAGAGAGAGAGGGAGAGAGATAGAGAGAGGGAGAGGGAGAGGGAGAGAGGGCCACCCAGTAGGCATCAGCTTAAACTCATGTTTAAACACCAGTCACACATTTGACTCTCAAATGGACATTTAAAAGCCTCAGACATCTAGTTTACACATTTCTCTCAAGACATTTTAGTTGTGACCCGACCCCTCCCACATTCACACACACACACACACACACACACACACACACACACACACACACACACACACACATACAATCAGACACATGCATACGTTTGATGTTGTCTGTTCATTTGTGTACCTGACTAGCATACACACAAACACACACATCCTCACTACACACGCACACCACACACACACGTCTAATGAAGCCCACTTGTGGCCACAGGTCATTCCAGTGGAGTGTACTTGAACACACACATGATTATGCTCAAGTACACTTGCACTAGGCTACAGTATCACAGACATACAAAACTCACTCCCTGTCATTTAGTAGGCAGACTAGTTTGTCCCATTGACAGACCCAAAACATGATTATTTAAACAAAGATCCTCAAGTACTGTCTCTGCCTCAACCCTCTCTGATCTAAACGTGTTAGTGTGTGTGTGTGTAGGCATTGTGTCAGTGATTACAGGCTAAACTGACTGTGTTAGTGTGTGTGTAGGCATTGTGTCAGTGATTACAGGCTAAACTGACTGTGTTAGTGTGTGTGTAGGCATTGTGTCAGTAATTACAGGCTAAACTGACTGTGTTAGTGTGTGTGTAGGCATTGTGTCAGTGATTACAGGCTAAACTGACTGTGTTAGTGTGTGTGTAGGCATTGTGTCAGTGATTACAGGCTAAACTGATTGTGTTAGTGTGTGTGTGTGGCATTGTGTCAGTAATAATGATGATAGATAGATAGATAGATAGATAGATAGATAGATAGATAGATAGATAGATAGATAGAGATAATTTATTTATCCAGAAGGAAATTCAGGACAAAATGTGTTTTCTGAATGTGATAGTGTGTGTGTACTGTAGGCATTGTGTCTGCAATAACTGAGTGTGATAGTGTGTGTGTACTGTAGACATTGTGTCTGTAATAACTGAGTGTGATAGTGTATGTGTACTGCAGGCATTGTGTCTGTAATAACTGAGTGTGATAGTGTGTGTGTACTGTAGACATTGTGTCTGTAATAACTGAGTGTGATAGTGTATGTGTACTGCAGGCATTGTGTCTGTAATAACTGAGTGTGATAGTGTGTGTGTACTGTAGACATTGTGTCTGTAATAACTGAGTGTGATAGTGTGTGTGTGTGTGTGGCATTGTGTCTGTAATAACTGAGTGTGATAGTGTGTGTGTGTGTGTGGCATTGTGTCTGTAATAACTGAGTGTTGGGTATCGTCCCTCAGTGATGTTGCTGTTGCCTGGATGTAAGAGCAAGAGAGAAGCTCAGGACTGGATGGTTGTGCTGCAGTTAGTGGTGCTCAAGCACAGTCATGTCCATGTGCAGTGAGTCCAATGAGAATGAAAAGGGACACAGACATTAATGGCGTTCCTCCCACTGGATGTCCTGTTGGGTTGGCAGAATGCAGTAATTGGTCTGTAATGGCAGCACAGGCTGTTCAGCTGTCAGACACACGACAGTAATTCAGCCGACAGAATGGACCAGTAGTAAATTATACATCTCCTTCTGTTGGAGTGATGTCTGCACAGACTGCCGTATGGACAGACCTCAGAATCTCTGCTACCACAGAATCCATCACACACACACACACACACACACACACACACACACACACACACACACAAGAACATCCCTCTTGAATGACCCTGTTAGAGAACAAAGACTCCTTCAGCTTAAAGCTCATGTATAATTCAGAGCCTGAAGCCTGGTGCGTTATGGGTAAGGGGTAGGATACTGGTGTATTTTGGGCAATGGGAAGAGGTGAGGGTGAGGGGTGGGAGACTGGTGCATTATTGGTAAAGGGGTGAATGACAGTTAGTCTCTCCTTCAGTTTAGTGACTCAACACACGCAATGCACACACACAACACAGTTTACAGTGCAGTAACACAACACACACACACCCCTTTCAGCAAGTTAACTACAGGAGTGTCACTAGGTGTGAGACAGGGGGATTTAGGTGGGAATGTACACACGCAGGGAAACTGTCATCGTACTAAATCACCTATGTTAATGAAGCTCTTACTGGTTGGAGAGCATTCATCAGGGCCGGTATCTCACTCATCCTCTGGACCTGCTGACTGAGCTCTCAAGGATAGATTTATCTTTTGATTTGTTTAGAACATTATAAATAATTCCAAGTGTTGGTGTTATTTCAGCTTGCTTGTTCATGAAAAGCAGATCTGAACATCAACAGATCTGAACTTTGAGCGCTGCATTAAAATGTCAGTGCCAGCCACAGCGTGATGAGAAGACCGAAATGTAGCCCTTAACGCCTCCATAGAAAAACAGCCCTGGACAGTAAGTACTCCCTCACTCTTTCGTTCTCTCTCTCTTACTTTTTCTCTCCATGTTTCTCTCTCTCTCCCTCTGTTTCACTCTCTCTCTCTCCATGGTGGTTTGGAATGGGCCTGGTGATGACTCATGCAGGTGTGTGTGTGTGTGTGTGTGTGTTGAGTAATTCGCTAGCCTCTGTCAGGTGATGGTTTGCATGTTGTCTGATGTGGAAGGATCCATTTGCATGTCTGCATCTCAGAGGTGCTCAGGGATAGAATATCAGAACTTAGAGAATAACCATGAGCACACAAGTACATCATCTACACACACACACACACACACACACACACACACACACTGAGGCCTCAGATACCAATCGGCAGTACTACCATATGGAACATTTACTGTTTTACTGTTTCCTCTTCTGAGCCGGCCCAGTTTTTACAGAAACTCACCCATTTAAAATCCTTGACCCTCCCTCATCATTGCCACACCTGAGCCACATCACAGCCAGACCGGAGCCGTACCGTAGCCAGACCGGAGCCTACCAGAGGCAAGCCGTATTGTCAGTAGTGAGTTGTGTCAGTGGTCAGCGCCAGCAACCACTGGGTTTGTCTGTCCAGAGTAGAAACTTACTGGATAACGTGACAAAAACGTGACAAATATTGTGTCTTCAGTGTGTCTGATGTTTGACTGTCTTAATGTAGTATAGTGTCTTCAGTGTGTCTGATGTTTGACTGTCTTAATGTAGTATAGTGTCTTCAGTGTGTCTGATGTTTGACTGTCTTAATGTAGTATAGTGTCTTCAGTGTGTCTGATGTTTGACTGTCTTAATGTAGTATAGTGTCTTCAGTGTGTCTGATGTTTGACTGTCTTAATGTAGTATAGTGACATCCCTACTCATCCACTGCTGTGTGGCTGAAATGTTCTGTGTTGTGTTGTGGCTTTCTGAGTGCAAGACCATCTCCCTTTGGGGGAATAAAGGTTTCGTTCATTCATTCATTCGTTCATTCATTCGTTCATTCAAAGCCCATGATAAGTGCCTGAGGTGGGCTGCATGTGAGCTGAACTCTGCTGAGCAGAGGAGGGATGATGTCATATGAGTGATGGCATGCTGCTCCCGCCCCCAAATCCACTTCCAGGAAGAGTCTCCCCCTTGATGCCCTCAATTATTTAAAAAGCCTCACTACATGTCTGACTGTGTGTGCATATAGGAATGTGTGTGTGCATATATGAATGTGTGCGTATATGAATGTGTGTTGTGTGTGTGTGTGGTGTGTGTGTGTGGTGTGTGTGGTGTGTGTGTGTGTGTGTGTGGTGTGTGTGTGGTGTGTGGTGTAAATGGTGCTCCATGATATTGAACATTAACACTGAGTGAAAGAGCCCTACTCTAGAGACGGAATTCAAATCTAGAATGTTAAGAACATCGGCACTTGTCTGTGTGTGTGCATGTGTGTCTGTATGAGTGTCTGTGTGTGTGTGTGTGTGTGTGTGTGTGTGTGTATCTATGAGAGAGAGACTGTAGACAAAGAGTCACTGTTAAGGGTGGAGCCTTAGATCTGCTTTGACTGATGTGAGGATGAGTTTCTGTTCTCTCTCTCTCTCTCTCTCTCTCTCTCTCTCTCTCTCTCTCCTCTCTCTCTCTGTGCTCTCTCCATGTGTGTGTACACTCTAAGGGGTTTGGGAAGAGAGCTGGCTGTGGTCTATATATATTTTTCTTTTCATAATTACTGTCCCTTGTTAATGTTACTGAGAACTTCGCTCAACACTGAAGCTGCCCAGCTTAGCCAGCAACTAACATTACATACACACACTCACACATTTACACACATTACACACACACACTATTTAAACACATTGCACACACATATTACATACACACACTATTTACATATTACACACACACACTATTTAAACACATTACACACACATATTATATACACACACTATTTACACATTACACACACACATTATTTTTCCTTGCAACGTTGTCTTGTAGCCTACTGGGATTATTCAGTTTTACCTGTAAATTACATATATCTGTGTGTGTGTGTGTGTGTGTGTTTGATTTTTTCAGTGTAATGGTTCAACACTCTGGGCTCTATTTTCACGATCACATGCGCATTGTCTAAAGTCTGTCGCGCAAGTTGCTTTGGGGGTGTGCCTGACACAATTTGGTATTTTGACGGCGGGAAAAGCGAACATTGCGCCAGGCGCATGGTTCAAAAGGGTTGGTCTTAAAGTACTTCATTAGTCATGGGTGTGTTTTAGGCGTTACATACAATTAACCAATCAGGATTTATACTCTCATTCCCTTTAAAAGCCAGCGGCGCATTTTCCATGGTGTGTTGCTATTACGATGGCGAATTTACCCGGAAGACAGGAACGTTTTTCGATGGAGGAGACCGATCTGCTAGTGCGTGAGGTAAAAGCGAGTGAACAGTTTATCTTCGGGGATGGAAAGAATCCCCCCAAACCTCCACTGGTCAAGGAAGTATGGGAGGAAATATCCTCAGTTGTGTCCTCCGCCTTTGGCAAAAAAAGAACATCCGAACAGTGCCGAAAGC
>PYXC01002652.1:30000-52500 GCA_015244755.2 Tenualosa ilisha
TAGGGACTGAGCGTGCTCAACAGCCTCTCAATCACAGCGCACAGGAGCTGTCACACACAGACACACACGCACTTACACACACACACACACAGCAGTCATACACACACACACACACTCACATTGCAGTCATACACAGACACACACGTACTTACACACACACACAGCAGTCATACGCACACACACACACTCACATTGCAGTCATACACAGACACACACGTACTTACACACACACACACACAGCAGTCATACGCACACACACACACTCACATTGCAGTCATACACAGACACACACACACACAGCAGTTAAACATGCACACACAAACACACATACATGGTGTAAACACACACGCACACATACATAAATAGCAGTCACTTTCACACACACACACACACACACACACACAGCACAGACAAGACAAGATAAGACAAGATTGTCATATGCAGACAGCACACTCTCATACTTCAAGACTTCAAGACTTTTATTGTGAATGAAATTAGCCAGCAAGAGCAGAGAAGAGTAAAAGTGTCAAGTCCAAGGACCAATGGGAAGAGAGAAGAGTAAAAGTGTCAAGTCCAAGGACCAATGGGAAGAGAGAAGAGTAAAAGTGTCAAGTCCAAAGGACCAATGGGAAGAGAGAAGAGTAAAAGTGTCAAGTCCAAGGACCAATGGGAAGAGAGAAGAGTAAAAGTGTCAAGTCCAAAGGACCAATGGGAAGAGGGGGTAATAGCCAAAGGTTCAGAGGAAGAAGTGTCAGGTGTCAAGTCCAAAAAGAGTGATAGAAAGAGGGGGATACACACAAGTCCAAAAAGAGTGATAGAAAGAGAGGGATACACACAAGTCCAAAAAGAGTGATAGAAAGAGAGGGATACACACAAGTCCAAAAAGAGTGATAGAAAGAGAGGGATACACACAAGGGCATAATGAACAATACTAATATGAAGGGGCAGGGCTGTGTGTAGAGTCTGAGGGTAAGAACATACTGTAGTACTTAGAGGTAGGGAGGTGTTGGTATTGCATGTGAAACTGTAGGTATTGCACATGAACATGATCAATAGCAGCAGTGTGGTGCCACACACACACACACACACACACACACACACACACGCACACACATACTGTATGAAAAGCAGTATTGTTTAGGTGCATTTAAAGCTTTGACTGCCCAAAGCTAGAAGCTGTTCTTAAGTCTGTTTGTTTTGTCTCTGAAGGATCTGAACCTTTTCCCAGAGGGCAGCCTGCTAAACAGGTGATGGATGGGATGATGGTGGTCCTTTATGATGGCCCCGGCTCTGGAGAGACACCTGGAGCGGCCAATGGCGTCCAGGGAGGGGAGTGGACAACCAATCACCTTCTCTGCAGTTCTGGTGATTCTCTGTAGTCTCTTTCTATTGGTCACTGGACTGCACTGACAACAGTAATATACACTGACAGTCACTCACACACACACACAGGCATACACATGCACACACACTCACACACACAGCAGTCATACACGCATACACACACACACAAAGACACAAAGAGAGCATACTCACATACTGCACAGACAATAGTAATACAACAGTAACACACACTGACTTACAGCAGGCAGTGACATTCTCACATACACACATAGGAACACACACACACACACACAGGCACACACACACGTTGCAGTCACACATACAGATAGTTATACAGCAGTCAGACACATACATTCACACAGCAGTTATACAAACACACACACACACACACACACACACACACACACACATACACAGACCTCCCGCTCACTACTCTTGAATAATGTATCTTGCTTAGAACAGTCTTAGAGACTCCATGGAGAGATGTCAATTCCCTTTACACAATACACAAGGCGTGCACACACACACACACACACACACAGACACACACACACACACACACACACACAGACACACACAGAGACACACACACACACACAGACACAGACACACACACACACACACACACACACAGACACCCACACACAGACACACACAAATATAAAATGTTGTATTTTGTGGGTTGCCACTACTCCTGATGAAATAACTAGACTTTGACTCGATGTTTAATACTAGTACAGTTTTTCCAATTTGCAATTTCTACTTTTTCTAAACACTTTCACAGCAACCACAGACTAAGGGCTCTCTGCTCTCTTCTGCATTGCTAGAGGACAAATGCTTTGACTTGGAAAAAAAGGAGGAAAGACTCAGGATTGCCTCTGTCCTCCAGTCAAAGGGGCTCAAGGCAAAAGAGATAGTTACACTCTTGGCGTCGTCACTGACAGTGATTTAAACTGTCACATGAAAGCAATCACTAAGTCAGCATTTTATCAACTAAAAAACAGGTCTAATGTCAGGACTTATCCATGCCTTCATCCCCAGTAGGGTTGATGCAGGACTTATCCCTGTATTGGCTCCTTGTAAGTTACAGAATTGACTTTAAAGCATTGCTGCTTGTGTTTGAATCACTAAATGGGACAGGACCTGATTACCTATCTGACGTGTTTCAGCAGTACACACCACTTAGATCTCTCAGGTCACAGGAGAAACATTTGCTGGTAAAAAAACCTGCTGTCAAAACAAAGTGTGAAAGTCTGAAAGCCACTTCACCACACTTCAGCTTTCCAACCAACTTCCTGAGGACTTCAAAACCGTCCCTACTGTTGTTTCAGTGCACTTTGGCTTTGGCTACCTAATCACGTGTGTAACTGTTAACGTGCGTCTGTTTGCCTGTTTTCTTCTCAAAGCACAAATTGTTATAACAGGTTTCATGAAAGAATCACCACCATCCCCCACCCTCCTTGTCAGTGTGTGACAGGCAACCTCAGAGAGGAAGTGAGTGTATGGGTGTGCTCTATATGACTTACACATTGGGTTTGTGGGCTCTCCAGAAAGTGTGTATAGGCCTTTGTCGTCTCTATCACGACATGATGACAAGCCCCTGAAGACTGTTGTGCCTTGACTCTAACTGTCTCTTTATCACACACTCACACACACACACACACACAAACATACACATACACACAAACACACACACAAACATACACACACACACACACACACACACACACACACACACAAATAAACACACACACACACACAGACACAAACACACACACACAAACATATACACACACACACACAAATACACACATACACACACACACACACACACACACACACACAAACAAGCATGTCTCTGTGTGTCCCCTGCCAAAATAAGACCGTTAGCTAACATAACGTGAACACACTCAAGCCTGTCTCAACAAACACTGCCGACAGCAATCTATGACACACTTTTAGTAGCATACACACACACACACACACACACATACAAACACACTCCCACACACAACCGTCACATAACATAGCACTTACCACAACCAAATGTCAAATGCTCAAAATAACCCACCCCTGTGCTGAGTCAAGACTATAGTTGGTGTTCGGTCAGAGTAAAGTCAGAGCATAGTGGGTGTTAGGTCAGAGTAAAGTCAGAGTAGAGTGGGTGTTAGGTCAGAGTAAAGTCAGAGCAGAGTTGGTGTTAGGTCAGAGTAAAGTCAGAGCATAGTTGGTGTTCGGTCAGAGTAAAGTCAGAGTAGAGTGGGTGTTAGGTCAGAGTAAAGTCAGAGCAGAGTTGGTGTTCGGTCAGAGTAAAGTCAGAGTAGAGTGGGTGTTAGGTCAGAGTAAAGTCAGAGCAGAGTTGGTGTTAGGTCAGAGTAAAGTCAGAGTAGAGTTGGTGTTAGGTCAGAGTAAAGTCAGAGTAAAGTCACTAAAGGCTCATTGTGCACTCATGATTCCCATTGGTCAGAGTGACCACATGTTACTGCAGGAACTCGGCTGCCTAATTGCAACGGCAGTGTTGTGGACACCATGTGCTGCGTTGTGTTACTGAAATCTCCACTATTTGTTAGTGGACACCATGTGCTGCGTTGTGTTACTGAAATCTCCACTATTTATCAGTGCCTTTCATTTCTTACACAGCGAGGGTCAGCAATGCCTCAGGCTTAAGAGAAGCATCGCTATCAGTCTGAGTCTGAGACACGTGCTTCAGACTACCTTATATGCAAATATAGACACCTGCCCCGGTCTACAACACACACACACGCACACACGCACACACACACACACGCACACACGCGACACTACCAGTGGTCAAAATGGAAGGAGACCGTGTTGAAAGCCATTCACTGTGGTCCTCTGACACCACTAAGAGCAGATGTGTATCTAGAGGCCTGGGGTTAGAGATCACTGTGGTTTGCACAGGATGGTCCACTCAGCTGCTCAGAGCACTAGCATTCATTCACACACACAAACACACACACACACACACACACACACACACATACACACACACACACACACACACACACGCCATATTCAGCCAGACACACTCTCACCAATAGAGTGTGTTCTATAAGCCATACCGCAGGCTAACAGTGTCAGAGAGCAACACACACAACTGCTACTGCAGAACTTCAGTGCTCTCTCTGTCTCTCTATCACACACACACACACACACACACACACACACACACACACACACACGCGCAGCAGCAGCAGGCATCTTAAACAGGAGTGACAGACTACGTTCTCCAGCAGCTGGTAGAAACCTGAATCTCAATCAGGCCTGATGTCTCAGTGCAGATACCCTGAGTGAGCCTGACTGTGTGAATGTAGGTGTTTGTGTGTGTGTGTGTGTGTGTGTGTGTGTGTGTGTGTGTAGAAGTAGAAGTAGAAGTCTTTTATTGTCACTATACAAAGTATAGTGAGGTGTCGTTCGGACAGCCCACAGATGCACAGAGAAGCAGTATAGGTACAGAAATATATACAAACTACAAACTACTAATCAATATATACAAATATGGTTGATATATCCAAATCAGGCTATGATGTGTGTGTGTGTGTGTGTGTGTGTGTGTGTGTGTGTGTGTGTGTGTGTGTGTGAGGCAGTAACTACTGCAGAGTTTACCCACGACACAGGACAGAGTTGGAGTGTTTTCCCAGGAGACAGCAGTCTAAAATAAAACCCATCCTCTCTCTCTCTGGAGTTAGTGTGTGTGTGTGTGTGTGTGTGTGTGTGTGCTGTGCTCTGTGAAACATCAGAAGAAAAGATGTGATTTGTTTTCAGAGTGGAGTTTGCTGTCTTGTAAGTCACTGGATCATCAGATATTTATTAGCCTGCTTTGCTGAGGCCACAACGCCTTTCTGTACCACACAAAAAGAACAAAGACCTCTGAACCAGCAGCAGCCGATTGTGTGTGTGCGTGTGTGTGTGTGCGTGTGTGTGTGTACGTGTGTGTGTGTGTGTGTGTGTGTGGGGGGGGGGGGGGGTTGGTCAAAGGAGCACATGCTGGAGGGGTGAGAGCATGAATGGGCTTCCCTTTGTAACTCTATGGGAGTGTGTGTGTGTGTGTGTGTGTGTGAAAGAGAGAGAGAGAGAGAGCCCCAGCCAAGATGCATTCACTTTCAGCCTCAGAGGATGGAGAGACCATAAAAAATCTTTCTCTCCCTCTCTGCAGGGAGTGTGTGTGAGACTGGAGGGAAACTGTGTGTGTGTGTGTGAGAGAGAGAGAGAATGACAAGGCATCACCATATGAAGAGGATTCACCAAGAGGGGAAAATCAGCAGGGTCGTTAGTCAGCTAAGGGCGGGGAGCAGTGTGTTTGTTTGTGTGTGTGTGTGTGTAGGTGTGTGGGTAGGTGGGTATGGGGGGGGGGTTGTTGCTCATATAGGGGGCATGTATGGAGATTCAAAACTCTGTGGTGTGTGTGTGTGTGTGTGCTGGGGTTGTGGACGAGGACTTTGAGATGAAGTTTGAGGATGATAAATGAATAATGACTCCTGCTGTAGAGAGCAGTGATCATATAAAGCAGGGAAAGTGTGAAGCTGCCCTGTTCTCTCGCTCGGCGCCAAGCTGGAGGGATCTGACAGGAGGAAACAAAGAGAAGCCAAACTAGGCCATCAGGCAGCAGGGCGGCTTGTTTGCGTTCAGCTCTCAGCTCTCCTGCAGCAGACCTCCGAAAGGCCTCAAGTTTCACACCATGTTGCTCTTGAGCCACTGAGACGTGATCCAGAAATGTGGACAGGACAGAAGAACATCTCACACACACTCACACACAACTTACACACACTTCACTTCACACAACAAACATTTATTGAGTGGTTGTACATATGAGTGTGTGTGTGTGTGTGTGTTTGTTTCCCTCATTAGGATGCTCTCACCAGAGGGAACACGTTCACTTGATGAAGATGCTCCCTCTGGGGGTTTCCAGTTAGCGAGGGGGCGACTTGTAAGCAGCTCAGCAACTGTTCTAACGAGAGACCCCCCCCCCCGGCTTTGTAAGAACTTCTCTCTGTTTAACAGACATTATACCCCTCATTCCTGGCCTTCTGGGATCATCTACCAGTTTTCATCTGTGTAGGAAGTTCCCAGGTTTAGTGCAGACGTCAGCGTGGCATCAAAAAGACATTCCCACCACTGGCTTCCAGCTGATCATAGGGGCTTGTCATCAAAGTCTATTCATAGCACCGGTGTACAGCTGGTTTCAGGGGCTTGTGATCAAAGTCTATTCCTGCCATTGGTGTAGAGCAAGTTTTGCATGGGAGATTTTCTTAATGCAACATGGAATGTTGTAAGGCATGGCAGACGCAGCCACCACCAGTGTAATCTAAAGACATAACCACCACCAGTGTAATCTACAGATGCAACCACCACCAGTGTAATCTACAGACGTAACCACCACCAGTGTAATCTACAGACGTAACCACCACCAGTGTAATCTACAGACGTAACCACCACTAATGCAATCTGAAGACGCCACCTCACCAATCTGCAGATGCAACCAGCTACCAATCTACAGACACAACCACCACCAGTGCAATCTACAGACACAACCACCACCAGTGTAATCTACAGACGTAACCACCACCAGTGCAATCTACAGACGTAACCACCACCAGTGTAATCTACAGACGTAACCACCACCAGTGTAATCTACAGACGTAACCACCACCAGTGTAATCTACAGACGTAACCACCACCAGTGTAATCTACAGACATAACCACCACCAGTGTAATCTACAGACGTAACCACCACCAGTGTAATCTGCAGACAAAACCACCACCAATCTGCACATGCAGCCAGCCACCAGTGTAATCTGCAGAGTTCCCAGAAGTGAGACCCTGGGGAAATGTTCCCACGTACTGATAAGTCAGGCATGAGAACGTGGAAAAGAAGTGTGTGTGTGTGTGTGTGTGTGTGTGTGTACGTGTGTATGTGTGTGTATGTATATGTGTGTGTGCATGTGTATGTGTCCATGTCTGAGCCAAACACAAGATTGCCAGAGCTGGGAGGTGACAGAGATTCCCTCCCCCAGCCTTCTCCCAAACCTGCTGTGCTTGTGTGTGTGTGTGTGTGTGTGTGTGTGTGTGTGTGTGTGTGTGTGAGTATGTGTGTGTGTATGTGTGTGTGTGCGTGTGTGTGTATGTATGTGTGTGTGTGTGTTTGTGTGTATGTGTATGTGTGTACGTGTGTGTATGTGTGTGTGTGTATGGAGGGGCTGGTTCGTTGGGCTGGGACACACTTGTTTGTGTGGAGTTGCTGAATCCAAACAAAGCATTGCAGGCCTGTTGATACACAGGACTTGAATGCTGGGAGGAAGAAGCCTGCAGGGGTACGGGGTGCGGCAGGAATGCTTCAGTCGCCCCGAATGCATTCAGAACCTCAAGGCTCAAACCTCCTATCCTCTCTCCTCCACTCCTCTCCCCTCCTCTCCTCTCCTCTCCCCTCCGCTCTTCTCCTCTCCTCTCCTCTCCCCTTCCCTCCTCTTCTATCCTCTCCATTCCTCTCCTCTCCCCTCCTCTCCCCTCCTCTCCTCTCCTCTCCTCTCCCCTCCTCTCTTCTCCTCTCCTCTCGTCTCCCCTTCTCTCCTCTTCTATCCTCTCCATTCCTCTGCTCTCCCCTCCTCTCCTCTCCCCTCCTCTCCTCTCCCCTCCTCTCTTCTCCTCTCCTCTCCTCTCCTCTCCCCTCCCTCCTCTCCCCTCCTCTCCTCTCCTCTCCTCTCCCCCGTCCTCCTTCCCTCTGCCTCTACTGATGAGAAAAAAATCTGGTATTTCTAGTAGTCTGTCGGCGTCTGACTTGAATCCTCAAGATGACATACTACCCCCTCACCCTATACACATACACACACATACACACTCACACACACACTCAAATTCCTGCACACTCATATACACGTACTTTACTATCTTCCTGGGGCAGTTTCAGGGTTCAGACTTCCACTGTCATCACACACACACACACACACACTCACACACACACACTCACACACACAAACTGTGTCTGCCCCTCACACAGGAACTTAGTATTGAGAGCCAGTGCTGTTGAGCTCCTCATGAGGGATGATCTGGTCTGCTCGCTCGGCTCATCTGACAAAAGTTAGAGCAACACACTCTCTCTGCCGTGTGTGTGTGTGATATAAGCCAAGTGCTCCTCATACTGCAGTCAAGGGCAGGCACTCACACACACACACACAATGCCCTTTTAGACAAGTCCCTTCATTTGGAGGCAAATCTTGGCTGGGCCGACAGTAGCTCTGAAAGACAGGAGGGATGAAGCCCCTTGGCCATAGGTGTGAATGTGTCTGCACAGCACACACACACACACACACACACACACACACACACACTCTGCGCATGTGACTCTGTGAGTGAGTGCCAGTCTCTGAAGATTTGTCCTGATGATGTTTGCTTAACAGTGGCAGGAGGCCTTTTCAACATTTGCTTTCTGTGGATGCTTTTGAAGACTCGAGGTTCTTTGAGTCAGGTGACCCCTGATGACCTCTGGAGTTGCTGTATTATGGAGACGTCTCTCTGGAAACGCGAGTGTGTTCTGGCCAGATGGTCTGTGGGGACGACTCAAGTAGGCATGAGCAGTCTCCCAGCAGCGTGATATGTGCAGACTGTGGACATCACTTCATTGGGCTGAGGGCAATCCTTAAATTCCTTCGGTATAATAAAGTATCTATCGATCTATCACTCACACACACACACACACACAAACACTCTCTCTCTCTCTCACATACACACACACACACACACAAACACAGCAAGTGGATTCCCCTCAGCTAAAAAACACACACACACGCACGCACACACACACGCACACACACACACACACACACACACACACACTCCTGGGTGCTGGATTAAGGGGCTGTCAGGCTGTAGTGCTTTGAGGGGAGGAGAGGAAAACCAGGAGCCTCTGCTGCTTTAGTGCATCTGTTGTGCTACACACACGTCCCATAATGCACTGGGTGTCTTCTGTTGATGTGTGTGTCTTCTGTTGATTCAAACTGAACACATGGCGTATGCCACCACTCAGACAAGCAGAGCGAACTCATTACTCATCATCTGTAAACAGAACTGTGGAAAGGGTTGGGGAAATAGTAGAGGCAGAACCCATTTGAGTATTACTCAATATTATTAATATATTAATATTACTTAGTATTATTGAGTATTACTATATTCATATTATTGAGTTTTATTATATTCATATTATTGAGTATTACTATATTTATAGAAACTGTAGAAGAAATTTAGTTCATGTCATTGGCTATATAGCTGCTGATGTAGCAATCTTTTGAGTAATGTCTGAGCAATGTTTGAGCAATGTTTGAGCAAAGTTTGAGTAATGTTTGAGCAATGTTTGAACAATGTTTGAATAATGTTTGAGCAATGTTTGAGCAATGTCGTTGTTGTTGTTTGGGTACATTCCTATTGATATTTAGCAGCAAGAACTTAATCATCAGTGGGCAAATGATCATGATCATCCAATCAGGACACACAGAACTGGTTATGTGGTTACCCAGCAAAATTGCCCCAAGCAACTAATAATAATAATAATAATAATTATTATTATTATAATAATTATAATAATATTTAGAAGAAACGTTTTGCTCTTGTGCCTTTACTACTGTGATGGGGACAGTGAGGAGAGCAAAAAACATGGGGTGGGACTGGGAAACAACCACAGGTTGTACTTGAAGCTGGGTCCTCCTGGGCACCCACCCACCTGTTGCACAGGTGCAGCGGCCCACCATGCCACAGCGCCCCCTAAAGTGTGTGTGTGTGTGTGTGTGTGTGTGTGTGCAACAGAGCAGTGGCCAGCCACGTCAAGCTGCCCCTGAAATTGTGATTTGTTGAATTTGAGCTTTTGTTGGCTGTTCACACATTCAAGAGCAGAGGGTTGTGTTTTTCTCGCTCTGCAGGCAGCCATTGATGACAAATATTTTAAAAGTCACAGCAGAAAGCAGTGGTTCCCACCCTCGTAGAGGCAGGTGCTGCCTGCTGCAGGGCTTTGCTGTGGGGCTGCATTGATCAGATGCTGTCTGGAGCCCAGTAAGACTCCATTATTCCATAACTCCATTATTCTCTCCACAGTCTCATAAGCACGAGTATCTGCATTATAAGAGACTGGAAAAGACTTCCAGTTAAGGACAACGTCATGATTTAGGACTGCTTTAGTATGATAGACTTAGTACACGAGGGAGGACTGCTTTAGTATGATAGAGACTTAGTACATGAGGACTGCTTTAGTATGATAGACTTAGTACATGAGGACTGCTTTAGTATGATAGAGACTTAGTACATGAGGACTGCTTTAGTATGATAGACTTAGTACACAAGGACTGCTTTAGTATGATAGACTTAGTACAGGAGGGAGGACTGCTTTAGTATGATAGAGACTTAGTACATGAGGACTGCTTTAGTATGATAGACTTAGTACATGAGGACTGCTTTAGTATGATAGAGACTTAGTACATGAGGACTGCTTTAGTATGATAGACTTAGTACACGAGGACTGCTTTAGTATGCTTTATGATATAGGACTGTTTTAGTAGATAAAAGACCTTCAGGGTTTGATCGACAAATTTGCACAGAGGAAAGCCTGGAAAATGCAGCACATAATGATGTACGTGAGTGAGTGTAAGTTCATTATGGTCACCAGTGTTGTGAAAATGCAGCTATGATGTATGTGAGCGAGTGAGTGAGTGAGTAAGTGAGTGAGTGTGAGTGAGTGAGTGAGTGAGTGTGTGAGTGAGTGAGTGAGTGAGTGAGTGTGTGAGTGAGTGAGTGAGTGTGTGAGTGAGTGAATGTGAGTTTGTTATGGTCACCAGTGTTGTGAAAATGCAGCTATGATGTACGTGAGCGAGTGAGTGAGTGCGTGAATGAGTCAGTGAGTGAATGAGTGAGTGTGTGAGTGAGTGAAGGAGTGAGTGAGTGTGAGTGAGTGAGTGAGTAAGTGAGTAAGTGTGTGAGTGAGGGAGTGAGTGAGTGAGTGAAGGAGTGAGTGAGTGTGAGTGAGTGAGTGAGTAAGTGAGTAAGTGTGTGAGTGAGGGAGTGAGTGAGTGAGTGAGTGAGTGAGTGAGTGTGAGTGAGTGAGTGAGTGAGTGTGTGAGTGAGGGAGTGAGTGAGTGAGTGTGAGTGAGTGAGTGAGTGTGAGTGAGTGAGTGAGTGAGTGTGAGTGAGGGAGTGAGTGAGTGTGAGCGAGTGAGTGTGGGAGTGAGGGAGTGAGTGAGTGAGTGTGAGTGAGTGAATGAGTGAGTGTGTGAGTGAGGGAGTGAGTAAGTGAGTGTGTGAGTGAGTGAATGTGAGTTTGTTATGGTCACCAGTGTTGTGAAAATGCAGCTATGATGTACGTGAGCGAGTGAGTGAGTGCGTGAATGAGTCAGTGAGTGAATGAATGAGTGAGTGAGTGTGAGTGAGTGAGTGTGTGAGTGAGTGAGTGAGTGAGTGTGAGTGAGTGAATGAGTGAGTGAGTGAGTGTGTGAGTGAATGAGTGAGTGAGTGTGAGTGAGTGAGTGAGTGTGTGAGTGAGTGAGTGAGTGAGTGAGTGTGTGAGTGAGTGAGTGTGTGAGTGAGTGAATGTAAGTTTGTTATGGTCACCAGTGTTGTGAAAATGAAGGTATGATGTATGTGAGTGAGTGAGTGTGTGAATGAGTCAGTGAGTGAGTGAGTGAGTGTGTGAGTGAGTGAGTGAATGAGTGAGTGAGTGTGAGTGAGGGAGTGAGTGAGTGAGTGTGATTTAGTGAGTGTGTGAGTGAGTGAGTGAGTGAGTGTGTGAGTGAGGGAGCGAATGAGTGAGTGAGTGAGTGTGAGTGAGTGAGTGAATGAGTGAAAGAGTGAGTGAGTGTGAGTGAGTGAGTGAGTGAGTGTGAGTTTGTTATGGTCACCAGTGTTGTGAAAATGCAGCTATGATGTACGTGTGAGTGAGTGTGAGTAAGTGAATGAGTGTGAATGAGTAAGTGTGAATGAGTGAGTGAGTGAGTGAGTGAGTGAATGAGTGAGTGAATGAGTATGTGAGTGAGTGAGTGAGTTAGTGAGTGAGTGAGTGTGAGTGAGTGAATGAGTGAGTGTGAGTGAGTCAGTCAGTGAGTGAGTGAATGAGTGTGAATGAGTGTGAATGAGTGAGTGAATGAGTGAGCGAGCGAGTGAATGAGTTAGTGAGTGAGTGAGTGTGAAAATGTGAAAATGCAGCTATGATGTACATGAGTGAGTGAAAAACAGAGTGAGTGAGTGAATGAGTTAGTGAGTGAGTGAATGAGTGAATGAGTAAGCGAGTGAGAGAGTGAGTGAGTGAGTGAGTGTGAGTGAGTGAGTGTGAGTGGGGGAATGCAGCTATGATGTACGTGTGAGTGAGTGTGAGTAAGTGAATGAGTGTGAATGAGTAAGTGTGAATGAGTGAGTGAGTGAGTGAGTGAGTGAATGAGTGAGTGAATGAGTATGTGAGTGAGTGAGTGAGTTAGTGAGTGAGTGAGTGTGAGTGAGTGAATGAGTGAGTGTGAGTGAGTCAGTCAGTGAGTGAGTGAATGAGTGTGAATGAGTGTGAATGAGTGAGTGAATGAGTGAGCGAGCGAGTGAATGAGTTAGTGAGTGAGTGAGTGTGAAAATGTGAAAATGCAGCTATGATGTACATGAGTGAGTGAAAAACAGAGTGAGTGAGTGAATGAGTTAGTGAGTGAGTGAATGAGTGAATGAGTAAGCGAGTGAGAGAGTGAGTGAGTGAGTGAGTGTGAGTGAGTGAGTGTGAGTGGGGGAGTGAGTATATGAGTGAGAGAGTGAGTATATGAGTAAGTGAGTGAGTGAGTGCGAATGTGTGAGTGAGTATATGAGTAAGTGAGTGAGTGAGTGTGAGTTCGTTATGATCACCAGTGTTGTGAAAATGCCACTATGTTGTACTTCTTTTGTACTTCTGACAGTCACCTCATATATTCTGGCTGCTCTAATGGTGTATTTAGGATCCTTAGAGGGGAGTGCCTGACAATCTTGCATAGGGGCCTGGTTATGGCTTGTTACACCACTGATTATATAACAGTACTTTCATCCTGGTTCAAGTGAGATTATTTGCCAATCCACTCTTCTCATGGTTCAGGTGAGATTATTTGCCAATCCACTCTTCTCATGGTTCAGGTGAGATTATTTGCCAATCCACTCTTCTCATGGTTCAGATTATCCCCAAGAGGCCAGATGAAGCCCCTACTGACTGACTCTACCTACTGCACTCCCCAGTCAGACAGGAAACTATAACACAAGTTACACAGGAACAAACAGATACAGAGAGAGCAGGAAAACAAACAGGTGGCAGTTTAGTGTCATCACACACACACACACACACACACACTCACACACAGCAGTTTCATGAATAATTATCTAATGGTGGCAAGGCAAACAGTGTGTGACACACAGATGCAGTATTCACCCAATAAGTCACTGAAGAGAGTCATAGAAGAATGACTCATTCACACACTCATACTCATACACACACACACACACACACACACACACACACACACACACATTTGACCACTCCTCAAACACACACACAAACAGAAAGATAGACACAGACATCACCATGCCACACACACGGTCTCAACAGCTCCTTCAAAAGCCACACACACACAAAACCCACACACACCCTATCATCATCTTCACACACTCATACCCAGACACTTCCAACACACAGGAAGGGTGACCTGTCCCCCTTTACGTTGTGCTGTACAGCAATTTCACCCTTGGTCCGCGTCACACAAATAGAACATTCTGTCCTGTTTTTCATTCAACCCTACTTAACTGAAAAACGTCCATGGACAGCCTTACTCTTGACTTCTGGCCAGTAAGTCAGAAGAGAGTGGTAAAAGTGGTAGCCAAGTGGTAGTGGTAGGCTGAGTCACATGTCAATCAAGCTGTTCACAAGCGCACAAACACCACCTCTAGTTGACAGCAATCTCAAACCTGAGAGTGCGCTGTTTGTTTGGCCAGTGTGGCCATGGAAAAGAAAAGATCACACACAGCTAACCTGCTTAGCCTAGGATTTAACGCCTTTATGAGAAACAGCACCAAGGTATAGCAATAACTCATCCTACCACTCACTCTTCTCTGCCTCAGATGTAGACCTGATCTCAATCATCTCCATTTCATAAACAGCTTCATATTGTTTGCTGTTCATTTAAAATACCTAAAGTCTGCAATGCCAACAGCAAGTTATTTTGGTGGAACTTGATGAAACATCTTAAAGTGACAAGCACCATTTATCCATAGCCTATATCAGCAGCATCTCTTTTGAAAATAATATCCAAACACCTGGGCCTTGACACAGTTGTAGACTGGGCTTTTTATTTCACTCTGTATAGGCTGGGCCTCATAATATTTTGCACAGAAATTGTTAAACTTATATAGGCCTGATGCTATACAAAACTGTGACATAATTTCTGAAAGCATTTTCATTTTAGTTGCATAGCGCCTGGTCCTTTGGACAATTCCCTAATGTGATAATGTCCCAATAAAGACAGAAGGCAAAATAATAGTGCTTTAACTTTCAAACGTCTAGTAGCAACCTTTGGGCTATGTTTTGGGTCAGGTAGCAACCTGTGGGCTATGTTTTGGGTCAGGTAGCCACCTTTGGGCTATGTTTTGGGTCAGGTAGCAACCTTTAGGCTATGTTTTGGGTCAGGTAGCAACCTGTGGGCTATGTTTTGGGTCAGGTAGCAACCTGTGGGCTATGTTTTGGGTCAGGTAGCAACCTGTGGGCTATGTTTTGGGTCAGGTAGCAACCTGTGGGCTATGTTTTGGGTCAGGTAGCCACCTTTGGGCTAGCTTTCAATTTTGGCCTGTGGGGCTAAAGAGCAAAATAAAATGTATCTTAGATTAATAAATTAGATTATTACTTTATATCTTAAGCTTAAGTTATTACATCTGTCCCACATTGTCCCACTTAAACTTGCAACTTGTCCCACATTTTGTCTGTTTGGAGGTGGTCACCCTAAACACACGCCCCCAAACAGCGGCACCATCACACACACATGTACACACACATATTTGCAAGAAGTAAATCTGTTCTTTTCTGCAACATGGACATGTAGTTGGCCTTTATGAGGAGCCAAACGATTCACACACACACACACACTTTCTCCTCTCTCACTCTCACACACACACACACACTTTCTCCTCTCTCACTCACACATACTTTCTACTCTCTCTCACTCTCACACACACACTCACATACTGTCTCCTTTCTCACCCACACACACACACACACTCACATACTTTCTCCTCTCTCACTCACACACATACACACACTCACATACTTTCTCCTCTCTCACTCACACACATACACACACACACACACACACACACACACACTCACTCACGGGTACAGACCCCTGCTGTGTGTATTAACCAGTAGCATTACTGTGAGTGTTTTGAGAACTACTAGAGGTGAGAATGAGTGTGGATCATGATAATGGGCTTACCTAACCCACCCCACTACTACCAGGGCAATAAAGACATGGACACACACACACACACACACACACACACACACACACACACACAGGGGTGTAGTGGCCGTTGGACACAGGGGTACCTCCTCACTTCTTGTAACAGATCATCTTTGTGGGCTATTTTTCACTTTTTAAATATTAGGCATTCAATTGTATTATACTGCATACCCCCACTAAAAAAATCCTCACCTCTGAACACACACACACACCTCCCACCACCTCACTCGGCAGCAGACATACACACGCAAACAACACCACTAGGGCAGCCAAACACACACACCCCTCCATTATTCTGGGTAGCAGAGACACACACACAGCATATTGGATGGAGACATTATAATGAAATCTTTATATTAATGCTTTAATTAACATTCATTATGTATATCTCTGTGATAAATTGCAAAATTCTGGCGCTGAATCCTGAACAAGATGAATACTTGGTCTCATTCTGCTCGATGGCCCATCCATAACGCGAGTTTAATCACTACCAGCTAGAGAGGGACCTCGGCTTAGCCCGTGCTTCCCGTTGTGACAATCACTAAAGAACAGACGATCAGCGATTCCTGAAATAACAATAAGCAATAAAAAAGCAAAAATAAGCAAAAAACAACAATTAAATTGAAGTTCTTGCTGTTCGTACACCATCACTAGGCTACTTAAAGCGCATCAGGTGTGCGGTAGGTTGCTCGGTCCATTTGACCATCGGGTCGCACACAGCCGCTGCCCCAGGGCGCGGGTCTGAAACACCCCAGCTTTGTGCTCTGTGCACGTGAAAATACACACATTCCTGGAGATGGAGCACGCACGCACGTAGCCAAGGTTTCGATGGGATCCGTGCCGCGGGGTAGGGGTACGGATGGGGGTTGGGAGGTTGTGGGTTGCGGGGCGGCAGGTCGAGTGGGAACTATGCAGGGTGTGTACAGGGCGGAGTCTCAACCCCCGCCCCCCTCCGCTATTCTCTCCCCTCCGCGGTCTCTGAGTTTTCTCACTAAACCCTGCAGGTGGGCGTCTGGAACATGTGCTGAGAGCCACACATCTGTCCTGCTCACATTGCCAGCGACTTGGAAAGCACCTGATCCCAAAACTACGATTACACTCGCCAGAGCTTAACAGTAATTTCCCAGAGAAGTAGTCATTTTCCTTTCTAGCAGTTGCAGTGACTTTAGACGAGGACCTCTGATTTTGCAGAAATGCGTTTCGCAGCGATTTTAGCGGGAGTGCTTCTGTCTCTTCTCCATCAAGGTAAGTTATTGTTAGCAGATGGGCTTCGTTATCTAGTGTTAATGGGGAAAGGGAAATATTGCTTTCTGCTGTTTTACCTTTACAGGTAGATATTAATTTAAGCCTAGCCCGTATCACCCATCAATCATTTGCTTCACAAGTTTAGCAAAAATGAATCTGATCAATTAGCATAAGGCTGCTTCCCCGTGCAAATATTTCGATGTTACCTGATGTGTCCCTGGAGTGTTTAAACTGTCTAAATCTGTCGACGGCAAGAACTGAGTCCTGGACTCATCCGTCATCCGATGTAGTGTAGGGCTCTGCTACCCGTGGTTACACACCCAAATGACCAAGTCGGTGCTACTTACAAGTAGTCACCAGTTGCGCGCTGAGATGTTGGCCGCCCATGGCTGTGTGTTTGCCGTTGGGATGTTAGTAGTGCTGAGGGAAAAACAAGCCTCATTACGACCGGATTTACCAGATCAGTGGCAGGTTGCAAACTCGGTATGCACATCAGCCTTGATATTGAATAGGTGAAATGGAAAAAGTGAAATTCATTTTAATGTTGAAGAAAAGCAAAGCTGTTGCGAGGACGGTTGAACAGTGGACAACAAGATATTGCTTTAGCTGTGACTTCATGTAGCCTACAGCGTTACTTGTCCATTTAAGCGGGAACAGGTGGAATAGACCTGGTCATAGCAGATCACGTGTCATAGATTGGCCGTTTGCAAAGTAGCTCACCTGTCATATCTAGTGTCATATAGATAGCCCACATACACTAACACACCAGATCCAACAGGGAAGCAGGTGTTTGACGGTCATTCTCCCAAGTAATTATAGCTGTTTGGTTTGAATTTGTGGCCCTGCTTGTCAGGAGCCTCTAATTGCGTCTCCTCACACACTTCTGTGAAATCCACCATCTGGGTCCAAAGTCTGCTGCCTTCTCCGGCTGTGCTCGTCCTGTCCAATCCGTTGGGCTGCTACCACTCCTGCTCCGCCTGAACCCAGAGCGAGAAAGAGAGTGTGTGGGTGTGTGTGTGTGAGAGAGAGAGAGAGACAGAGAGACACTCCCTTTCCTAAGCCGCTGAGCACGATCCGCTCCTGTTTTCCCTCTCTTGTTCTTGCTCGTAACTGGAAGGTTGAAAGCAAAGGCACATCAGAGGCTGTAGGCTCCTAGTGGGTTAGGCGATATGCCATAACATTTGATCACAATATATTTTTCCATATTGACCGATATCACGATTAGAGCTGGGCAGTAGAACTTCAGATCAGAATCATCTTTAACTGACTGACTGGGCAGAGTCCCATGACAAGGAACAGCACATGAACACACACACAATGGAAAGCACAGAATATAAAGGAAAGTGTACACAATAAATGATAACAGTAATAGTGAACACCGATTAATAGTCATGAGCTTGATCATTGTCAATTAATGGTTACAATTGTTGGTTCGATTAATTTTTCCGATTAATTGCCCAGTCCTACCTGCTAGCTTTCCCACAGCTAAGAGGGGCAAACGGAAAACGCCCTGTGCGTTCTAAAGTGTGTATGTGTGTGTCGTTAGGCAGCTGTGACAAACAGCCCAGCACAGATGGAGGATAAGAACAGGTTTGTGAAGGGGGTTCAGTGGTGTGCCCTGACTGAAGCATCTGGTTTTTGTTCTCTTTGTGTGTGTGTGTGTGTGTGTGTGTGTGTGCGCATGGATGCCCCTCCCCCACCACCCTTATCACACCTGATCTCATGAGTTGAGGTGGAGACACAGGTCCTCTTCATTTGCTAATGGATTTAGATAGCACACACACACACACACACACACACACACACACACATGTCTTTCATGCATGGGTACACACACACATACAGTTGTGCACGCATGCATGCTTTCTTCCCCCTCACACACACACCCGCTCCTATTGTGAGTGGGGGTTCTTTGTTGGCAGTGGGGTGGCTGCTCCTGCTGTCTGGTTGATGTCTGATCAGGTTTGAAGCTCTGCTCTGCCTCGCGTGACGGGTTTGCCCTGTCTGCCTGCTCAGAGTGCTCTGTTTCACCGTTAATGTGTGTGTGTGTGTGTGTTTACTGGAATAAAGGCTATTAAGGATCTGGAGATGCACCTTTAGCCCAGCCTGTGTGTGTGTGTGTGTGTGTTTGTAAAGGCAGTCAAAATGCAGTCAAAGTACATTCAGCCATATGTATGTATGTATGTCTGTGTGAGTTTGTGTTTAAATTTGAGGTAGTGGAGCTAATCTCTCTTTGTGTGTGTGTGTGTGTGTATGTGTGTGTGTGTGTGTGTGTATAATCTTCCTGAGAGCCACTGTGTCTTTTTCTGCCTGAGGTGTTACTGTAGTCTGTATTTACACAGCTGGATCACTGTACGCCTGCACCACTCAACTACAGGTGCTGCTGAACACACAAACACACACACTCTCCACATACACATTTAATGAACACACAGAGAGACACATGCACACACAAACACACAGACACTTCTCACAGATGTGACTACACACACACACACTCTCTCTCCACAAACACAACACAAAGTGCCCAAATACAAACACACACTTCACACATACAAACTAGTTTAGACATGCCTGGTGCTCCTCGGATGCTCCTGATAGGGAGGGTGTGTGTGTGTGTGTGTGTTACTGTTGATGGCAGTGTTAATTAAGAGGTCAGGGGTTGGCGGAGAACGAGGGATTCTTGCGAGTGGTTCAGGAGAGGAGTTGCGGAGAACGAGGGATCCTTTGAGTCGTTCAGGGGAGGGTTTGAGTCGAGCGCAGAGTGTTTCCACTGCAAGGGAACAATCAGCATCTGTATGTGGGTTTGGGGGACTGGGTAGGGTTGTGTGTGTGTGTGCAGCTGGAGAGCTCGTTTCTGTGATCTCAAAGAGCAATTGTAGTAGTGAGTGGCCACGCGGAATAGCACGCATGGAAATGCAATCGGACCGGTCCTGCTTTTGTTGGCCAGTCAGAGCTTTATGTGTGCCACCTCACACACACACACACACACACACACACACACGGAGGCTCACTTTATCACAAATATCAGGGGACCCACTATATCACACACCTCACACACATATGCACTCAAATGCACGCACTCAAATATCACACAGATACACATACAAACACACATCTCACACACACTAACATGAGTCACACACACATATATGTTCATACACTCATCACACATTCAGGTTTAAGCAGTGCAACAGTGCTACAGTCACTTACACTAATTGAGTGTGGCTGCTGGCCTGTGGATCAGCTCCCAGCTTTGGGATTGGAGCCTTTGTCTCGAATGGACTTCAGGGGCTAAGGACAAGCTCAGGGTGTTTCAGCAAAGCAGCTTACACACACACACACACACATACACACTTCTGGTCTAGATGAATGGTTGAGATGAACAGAGTTCCTGTCCCCTAGCAACATGCCTATGTCCTGCCCAGCGGTGTGCCTATTCAAAACCACTTTAGTTGTGCTCACACACACACACACACACACACACACACACACTCCTGCTCTAGACATGCCTGTATCCTGCCTAGTAGTGTGGCTATTGAAAATCACTTCAGTGGCAGGCACAATGGCACCATTGTTCCCCAGTCTTTAAGACAGCTACATGCATTACTTTACAACTGGGGTGAAATGCCTCTCATTTGTATGTGTGGGATCCTGTGTGTGTGTGTGTGTGTGTGTGTGTGTGAGAGAGAGAGAGACTGCTAAAGGTTACTGATTGAGATTCATGAGGAGTGTGTTTGTGTGTGTGTGTGTGTGTGTCTTTAACTGCTGCAGTATCAGTCACCTCTCATTCATGGCAGAAAATCCCCCTTTTGTCATTCGGCCCCCACCCATTACACCCATTGCACCGCTGGCTGGGAGGGGGGATTGTGGGGGGGCTTCTGAGTTTCGGGGGGGGGGGGGGGGATTGTGAGGGTCTCCTGCACAGAGGGAGTATTGGGGGGGGGGGGTTGTGAGGGTCTCCTGCACAGAGGGAGTATTGGGGGGGGGGGGGGTTGTGGGGGTCTCCTGCACAGAGGGAGTATTGGGGGGGGGGTCTCCTGAACTACTGCAGGCTTTTGTGATTGAGATGCAGCAGGACTTTTAACATGCGCATCTCTTAGCCCGTGTGTGTGTGTGTGTGTATGTGTGTGTGTGTTTGTGCACGCCCAAAGGCTAATGTTCAGGGCCTCTTCCCCCAATGCCCACTAACTAATTGCCCCACTGCCCCAACTCCTGCCCCAGAGCACACACTCCTGCCCCAGTACATACACCCCTTCCCCAGTACACACACTCCTGCCCCAGTACATACACCCCTTCCCCAGTACACACACTCCTGCCCCAGTACATACACCCCTTCCCCAGTACACACACTCCTGCCCCAGTACATACACCCCTTCCCCAGTACACACACTCCTGCCCCAGTACATACACCCCTTCCCCAGTACACACACTCCTGCCCCAGTACATACACCCCTTCCCCAGTACACACACTCCTGCCCCAGTACATACACCCTTCCCCAGTACACACACTCCTGCCCCAGTACACACACCCCTTCCCCAGTACACACACTCCTGTCCCCTGGCAAGTACACCTGCTCCAGTACCCACTGCCTGCCTCAGAAAAGTTAAATTTACATTTATGCATTTAACTCTGCCCATGAGCGTCCCCTCTCCTGCCCAGGACCCCTTCTCTTACCCCCCTCTTCTGCCCCAAGACCCCTTCTCTTACCCCCCCTCTTCTGCCCCAAGACCCCTTCTCTTACCCCCCCTCTTCTGCCCCAAGACCCCTTCTCTTGCCCCCATCTCCTGCCCAGGACCCCTTCTGTTACCACCCTCCTCTGCCCCAGGACCCCTTCTCTTGCCCCAGGATCCTGTTGGCTTGCGTGTGTGTGATGAGGGGTTACACACACCCTTATCAGGGAAGATGGTGAAGAGATGAGAAAGTGAGAGTGAGCGTGTGTGTGCTTTTAATGTGACTCTAGGGCCGGAACAGGGGGAAGGGGAGTGTGTGTGTGTGTGTTGTGAAGAGAGAGGGGTGTGTGTGTGTGCATGTGTGTGCGTGTGTGTTTGTGTGTCGCAAGAAGAGTGCTCTTCCAGACCCCTGCTCTAGACTCCCATAATCCCTCACTGGGTGCTGCACAGCCACAGGAAATGAGCTCCGCCATCACAATAACCACCCCCTTACACTACACACACACACACACACACACACGCACACACGCACACACACATCCATACCTGCACAGTACTGCATCTATAGTGGTATAGACTGCATGCTGAAATTGTCAGTGTTTACCGTCTGTTCAATAATCTTTGGCTTCATTGGAGTGGGGCATGGGAGGATTGTCTGACCCACTTTTACTTTGCGTGTGTGTGTGTGTGTGTGTGTTTGTGTGTGTGTGTGTGTTTACAATGGCCCTTTATTACTTTTCCC
>PYXC01002652.1:57500-60000 GCA_015244755.2 Tenualosa ilisha
CTGAAGAGCTGAGCTCTTTGTGTGTGTGTGTGTGTGTGTGTGTGTGTGTGTGTGTCCATCCAACTTATGTTGAAGAGCTCTGCTGACTGAGTTTGTTGCTTTGATGTCAGGAATGCCGTCTTCAAAAGAGCACTGTGCAGCACTAGACACATCTTCTGAACAAACACTCCCCAACTAACCTCCACACACACGCACACGCACACACACACACACACACGTCATCTGAACTAACCTCCCAAACACACACACACACACGTCGTCTAAACTAACCTCCCACACACACACACACACACACACACTCTCACACTCTGAACTAACCGGGGCGGTAGAGACAGCTTCTGAAGTTCAACTGTGTCTGTCACTGATGATTTTTAGAGAGTTTGACCCACCACCCCCATCCACACACACACACACACACACACACATACACACACACTTCTCAGATCTTGGCATTCCTGATTGTGTCAGTGCTGGCCTGGCTGTAGAGCTCAGTGCTTTAAGGTATTTGACTGTGTGTGAGTGTGTGTTTGTGTGGAGATGAGAGCTCACTGTAATGTGACTGAACATGGATCAGTGTGGGCTGGAATATATTGTACTCACACACACACACACACACATACACACACACACACAGCTCAGCTCACTGTAATGTGACTGAACATGGATCAGTGTGGGCTGGAATATATTGTACTCACACACACACACACACACACATACACACACACACACACACAGCTCAGCTCACTGTAATGTGCTGGGATCAGTATGGGCTGGAATATATCAGACTTTCTCTCACCCCCACAGGATGTTTAACACAGGGCCTTTAGACCCGGGCAGAACCTAAACCATTGACTTTAGCACAGGGTGTTTAACACAGGGCCTTTAGACCCGGGCAGAACCTAAACCAGCGCTTTTAGCACTGGGCAGAACCTAAAGCAGTGACCTTAGAACAGGATCTTTAACACAGGGCTTTTAGAACCGGGCAGAACCTAAACCAGTGCCTTTAGCACCGGGCAGAACCTAAACCAGTGCCTTTAGCACCGGGCAGAACCTAAACCAGTGTCTTTAGCAGAGGATCCTTAACACAGGGCCTTTAGAACCAGGCGGAACCTGAGCCAGTTCCTTTAGCACCGGATCTTTTACCAAAGTCCTCCTAAGACGAGTCCATTCAGTCACCTTTGGGCAGCTGTTTGGGATTAACAAGATGGGGAGATATCCAAAACTCCAGATTAGCACGTCATGAGGACTTAGAAGTGTGTTGTGCAAATCGTTTAAATCTGAATTTAATTACTTCAAAATCTCCCTGTGGATCACTCAAATGAGGCTAAAAAGGACATAATTTAAAACAATAATTTGCTCACTGCGCCAACATTCTCGGCACGGCTATCACCATGGTGACAGACATTAAACAAAAGGCCAACAGCAGTCATACTGCATCCAACAATGCAACTGGCTACTTTCAGTCGGACTTCAGTGTCCAAACTCCACCACCTTATGTCACGAATGGCCGCAATGCATCTCTGTGATGTGTCGCCTCCTATTAAACTGTCTCTGCTTTAACATAGGGCCTTTAGCGCAGGAGCTGTAACGCACCTGAAGCAGTGTGTGTGTGTGTGTGTGTGTGTGTGTGTGTGTGTGTGTGTGTGTGTGTGTGCGCGTGCACTTCTCCCTGAGGATGACATCATCTTCTATAGAGGTCTGTGCCCTCATCATGCATCACCCCCTTTCTAGATTGAACAGAGTGAGTGTGTGTGTGTGTGTGTGCATTAAAGAGGGTGACACATGCTCTGAGGAGTGAGGTCATCCCACCAAGATGTTGGCAGTAGCCAATGAGAATGATGGCTTTTGATAACCCGCTGCTTTAACATGATCATGATCATTAACCTGACTGTAGGCGCTGTGTGTGTGTGTGTATATGTGTGTGTGTGTTTGTGTGTTTCTGTTCGTGTCTGTTTGTCTGTGTGTGCGTGTGTGTGTGTGTATGTGTGTGTTTGTGTGTTTCTGTTCGTGTCTGTGTGTGTGTGTGTGTGTGTGTGTGTGTGTGTGTGTGTGTGTATAATGGCCTGGTGCTGCTTTAACATGATCATTTAAACTGAGAGGGATTAGACAGGCATCCTGTGCAGCTATAATCAAATCAGACTCACACACACACACACATGCACACACACACACACACACACAAACTCACACACACACACCCACATACACTCAAACTCAAACTCAAACACACACACACACAAACTCAAATACACACATACACACTGCTGTATACACTAGGGGTTCAGGTTTAGTTGGGGCTAGGCTGTGTGAGTGTTGAAGAAGCGTTTGGGTTTAGTTGGGGCTAGGCTGTGTGAGTGTTGAAGAAGCATTCTGGTTTAGTTGAGGCTAGGCTGTGTGAGTGTTGAAGTAGCATTCTGGTTTAGTTGGGGCTAGGCTGTGTGAGTGTTGAAGTAGCATTCTGGTTTAGTTGGGGCTAGGCTGTGTGAGTGTTGAAGAAGCG
>PYXC01002652.1:62500-96595 GCA_015244755.2 Tenualosa ilisha
CCAACAACACACCACAGCTCTCAGCTCATTTAAGAGTGTGTGTGTGTGTGTGTGTGTGTGTGTGTGTGTGTGTGCTCCAACAGCAGTCAGCATAAGAGCACCTAGCCCCTTGTTAATTTATGGCAGTCTCCAGGACCCCTTAATGGGGGCCGTGTGTGTGTGTGTGTGTGTGTGTGTGTGTGTGTGTTACTCTTACATAGGAGGAGACTATACGTCGTAAGTAGGCAGAGTGCTAAAGGGTGTGTTTGTGCCAGGGACACATTGTATGTACAGGATACGTATGTATGGATGGTTGATTTAGGTGATTTGAAGCTTACTAGGACTTAAGCTGAAAGCTGTGTGTGTGTGTGTGTGTGTGTGTGTTTATCAGCAGTGCACCGTGGCCTTGAGGGGAAGAGAACTCTTGTTTGTGAGAGAGAGATTAGCAGACAGAGAGAAACAAAAAGATGTTTGAAAAAGAAACAGCTTGGTTCAGAGGCAGAGAAAGAGTGAAAGAGAGAATGAAAGATCGATGGAAAGAGAGATGAAAAGGAGGGATGCATGAAGCAGCTTGATTGAAAGAGTGAAAGGGTGGTTTTAAAAGTGGTGGAAAAGAGATGGAAAGAGAGGGCAACTGATGGAGGCGTGGGGAGTGAATAGAGGCAGGAACAGGGAAATGAGAAAGAGAAGAAAAGGGTCTTGATGGAGAGACTGTGTGTGTGTGTGTGTGTGTGTGTGTGTCTCGGGTCTCTTGAAGGAGAAAGAAAGAGACAGACTCGGGTCTCTGGGGCTGGAACAGCTGACTCATCCACAACATTGAAATGGAAGACCGACACAGAGACAGACACAGAGACACACACACACACACACACACACACACACACACACTCTCAGGTCCAGACACACTGTGGTGTGGTGATATAAGCTTAGAGGTTTAAGGAGGGTAAAGAACAAAGGGCTTTAGGTCAGTGTTTTATTGAGTGTCAAACAGAAACATGAGTCTGTGTGTGTGTGTGTGTGTGTTATCTCCTCTCGCTCGTGCATGTGCAGCATTGTTCCTTGTTGTGACCTACCTGTTCACCCCGGAGGTGTCTGTGAGAACATTGTTTGTTTGTGTGTGTGTGTGTGTGTGTGTGTGTGTGTGTGAGCTCCTCTCACACCTGCATGTGTAAGACTGTTTCATTGTTTTTCTCCACACACACCGGTTAACCTCGTAGGCGTCTGTGAGAATGTTCCAAAATGTCTCAAAACTAGCAATTAACAAGCATCCAAGGTTAAATACCTCTGGGGCAACAGTGTGTCAGAGAATGTGTGTGTGTGTGTGTGTGTGTGTGTCTTTCTTGTCCCATGTACCCCTCAGGGAGGGCCTCAGGTCCTATTGTTTCTATAGGGGGACAGGGGTGAAGCTTTGACACTGTGTGTGTGTGTGCATGTTTGTGTGCGTGTGTGTGTGTGTGTGTGTGTGTGTGCGCGTGTGTGTTCGCATGTTTGTGTGTGTGTGTGTGTGTGTGTAAGCAGTGTTTCTCACACACACATACACACTTATCTGATTTGTGTGGTGTGAAGAGAAGCTGTCAGTTCATTTGTCGTGCATCTAAATGGAGAGGAAGTGAGGCGGGAGTTTCAGGTGTGTGTTTAGGTAGCTAAACCAGTCACAGAGGCTCACACACACACACACACACACACACACACACACACACACACACACACAATGTGTGTGTGTCTACTGATCAAACAAGCAAGGCTTAGGTACATGCACATTCCATTGTGTATGTGGGAGTGTGTGTGTGTAAGTGTGTGTGTGTGTGTGTGGGAGGGGGAAGAGAAATAGATCTTTAGAAAGATGGTCAGAGAACTCACAAGCACCCCAGTTAAAGAAACAAACATAACAGCCAAAAACAGAGAGAAGTGTGTGTGTGTGTGTGTGTGTGTCCAGAGAGAGTGTGGTGTGTGGAATAACACTAGGCACATATGAGTATGAGTATGGGCATGTATGAGATGAACTGAGGGTCAGTGTGTGTGTGTGTGTGTGTGTGTCATTGGGGGTGTGTGTTTCGGGGGGTGACAAGAGGATGTACAAGGGTGAAGATCTCAGGGGAACTTGGTGTCAGACACCAGTCCCAACATCCCTATGCCACACACACACACACGCACACACACACACACACACGCACACCATCTTGCACTCTTGCCTGGCAGGTGTAACCAGAGATTCTGTCTTTGTTCCATGTGCAGGTCTGTGTGTGTGTGTGTGTGTGTACTGGTCACTTGGTACACAATAGAAAGTATTTTGTTAGTGAGATTGTTGTGACAGTTTGGATTACACAGAATGGCACACACACACTCACACTATTTCCCCTACACTCAGGCCCATACATTACACACACACACTTACACACCATGGGACTCCTACTCAGGAGATGTCTCTACCTGTTTGGTCACTCATGGTACTCACACACACACACACACGTTTTCCCCTACACAAACACCCCAACAGCGCTACACACACACACACACACACACACTAAGCACTGCACTCCAGTACAGATACTTACACACACACTGAGCACTGCACTCCAGTAGAGGTACATACACACACACACTCTGCTAATGCTCTCCATCTCTCTCTCTTTCTGTCTATCAATGGTTTTACTCTACGTGTGTGTGTGTGTGTGTGTGTGTGTGAAGTGGAAGTGTTTCACTGTGTGCTGAGGAAGCTGTTGCTCTTGTCTCCAATCACTGCTCAGCCCACAGACACACACTTAAGTTGGTAAATGTACCAATAACCTGAGGTTTAGAGTGTGTGTGTGTGTGTGTGTGTAGGTGGGGTTTTTGATATCCCTGGTGATGTGATATCCCTTTTTCTTTGAAAGGACTGGTGTTGTATCTGTGTGTGGTGTGTGTGTGTGTGTGTGTGTGTGTGTGTCCAGGGGAATGGTGGTTTGGGAACTTAACCCTCCCTGCTCTCAGCCATCCAGGAAGGTTGCTGGGGCGACACACTCACACACCGCCTCGGCTGTCCCCTCTCAAACCAACAAACCAAAAACTAAACGCCAGTCAGCCAACAGAATCTCAGCACTGACCTGAGCTCAGTGTCCCCTCACACACACACACACACACACACACACTCACACGCGAGCACACACACACACCAACAAACAGCTGTGAACACATCGGGCCCTGAGTGGACTGAGGGCTGGTAGGCAGTTCTCCCTCTCCCTCCCTCTGCTAACAGAAACTGTCTTTTATTTTCTGTGGCAGAGATGTGTGTGTGTGTGTGTGTGTGAGTGATGAGCTGCCTTCTCAATGCTTTGAATGAGTAGCTTTATTCAGAGACTGGACAGACGAAGGCCGTGCCTGGAAAAACGCTTCATGAAGGGCCTGAGGGGTATATGTGTGTGTGTGTGTGTGTGTGTGTGTGTGTGTGTAGGAATGTGTTTGGGAGTGGATGAGCACCAGACAGTATTAGCAGCACCAGGGGGCACACAGCCTATCTCTTATCTCTTAGCTCAGGCTCTTATCAGTGCTCAGGGATCACTAAAACTGCGTGTGTGTGTGTGTGTGTGTGTGTGTGTGCACTCAGGGCACTAGCACTAGCAGGCTTGCCAAATGCAGCAGAAGAGAGCCTGCCAAGTGTGTTTTTGTCATGTTTAAATCACGTTGTGTATGTGTAAATTGTGTGTGTGTGTGTAAAGCCTCTGATAAGGTGTCTCCTGAGAATGTGTGCACCTCTGCTCAGGGCTCTGATTTCCCCCAGTGTGTTGCCCCTGGTTCAGCCAAGCTGATGCCCACACTCTCAGGCGAGGGAAATACGGCTGGAGCTCTCACATGTCCACAGATAGCACCCTACAGGTTAATGTAGAACACAGGAACCTTCTGTTGAGTACCCCACAGCAGATAGCACCCTACAGGTTAATGTAGAACACAAGAACCTTCTGTTGAGTACCCCACAGCAGATAGCACCCTCAGTCACAGTCTCACGGAATCAGTGAAATCCACAGAAACATGCAGTCCCATAATTCACTGTAGCTAACTCTCCCCATCGCCTGTCTGCAGTGAACACGCACTCGCATGCCTACATGGTCAGTCACTGTGCCGACAGCAGAGCCATACGTCATGTGGACAGGAGGCCCACGCTTCAAACAGACGGCGCCTACATGCACATAGCGTACACATAGCTGACATACATCAGCTCACACACACGAGCTCACATGGACCATTCACAGCACTTAACACACTCTGCAGTGATGGCACATCTATACTTCACATGGGTAGCACGAAAGCCTTGCACTATGTGTGTGTGTGTGTGTGTGTGTGTGCAAGACTTAACACACTCTGCAGCTTTGCAGTGTGTGTGTGTGTGTGTGTATGTATGCAGCACTTAACACACTCTGCAGCTTTGCAATGTGTGTGTGTGTCTGGCTGTGTGTATGCAGCTCTTAACACACTCTGCAGCTTTGCACTGTGTTTGTGTGTGTCTGTGTGTGTGTATGCAGGACTTAACACACTCTGCAGCTTTGCGCTGTGTGTCTGTGTGTGTGTGGCTGTGTGTATGCAGCAGTTAGCAGGTGATGTGTAAGCATCCCATTGGATAACAGCAGGTGATGTATAGTTGCTCCAGCTGCTGCTGACTATAAGTGTGTGTGTGTGTGTGTGTGTGTGTGTGTGTGTGTGTGTGCAGAGCTGGGGAAGAGCATTCTGATGTGTCCTTGTTGTTATTTACTCTAGTTGTTATTGTTTTCCGTGTGCTCTTGTCTGATTGTGTGTGTGTGTGTTTTGTTGCAGGGAGCGTAGCTGAAACTATCACCAGTCAGTATGGAGAAACCGTGCGAATCCCATGTAGTCCTGATGGCCAAGACTCAAATGAGGCCTTCCTCATCAAGTGGAAATATGTAAGAATATCTCACAACACCGAGGACTGCTCACTTATACTGCAGTAATATCTGTCCTGCTGTCAGTCTATTCATCCTACACCTCTGTCTGCCTGTCTGTCTATGTATATCTATCTGTCTACCTGTCTGTCTGTTTGTCTATCTGTCTGCCTGTCTGTCTATGTATATCTATCTGTCTACCTGTCTGTCTGTTTGTCTATCTGTCTGCCTGACTGTCTGTTTGTCTATCTGTCTGCCTGTCTGTCTGTTTGTCTGTTTGTCTATCTGTCTGCCTGTCTGTCTGTTTGTCTATGTATATCTATCTGTCTGCCTGTCTGTCTGTTTGTCTATCTGTCTGCCTGTCTGTCTGTTTGTCTATGTATATGTATCTGTCTGCCTGTCTGTCTGTTTGTCTATGTTTCTCTATCTGTCTGCCTGTCTGTCTGTTTGTCTATGTATATCTATCTGTCTGCCTGTCTGTCTGTTTGTCTATCTGTCTGCCTGTCTGTTTGTCTATGTATGTCTATCTGTCTGCCTGTCTGTCTGTTTGTCTATGTATATCTATCTGTCTGCCTGTCTGTCTGTTCGTCTATCTGTCTGCCTGTCTGTTTGTCTATGTATGTCTATCTGTCTGCCTGTCTGTCTGTTTGTCTATCTGTCTGCCTGTCTGTCTGTCTGTTTGTCTATCTGTCTGTCTGTTTGTCTATCTGTCTGCCTGTCTGTCTGTCTGTCTGTCTGTCTGTCTATTAATCCATCTTATCAACCTGTGTGTGTTCATCTGTCTGTAATTCGGTCAGCCTGTCTGTCTCTGTAGATCTAAATGTTAATGTATCAACTGATCATACTGTATAAATCCAAATTAGGCCATCCTCTGCTGTTTGTATTTAAAACGTGTGTGTGTGTGTGTGTGTGTGTGTGTGTGTGTGTGTGTGCTATACATAAAGGATAAGGGTGACCTCCTTGTGAAGAAGAGGGGGAGTAACACGAGCATCAGCGCCCCAGAGGAGTTTAAGGACAGACTGTCTGTCACCGATGACGACAGCCTCCTCATTGCTAACGCCGTCCTCTCGGACCAGAGGACTTACACCTGCATGAGGGTCATGACCACCGACATCGTAGAGTACAGCACACAACTGCTCATTCACAGTGAGTACAATTAACAGCCAGCCTCTACCCCAGAGGTCGGCAACCCCTGGCACATGTGCCACAGTTGGCACGCAGAGGGGTTCTCACTGGCACTCCGGCAATGGTGCACAGCCCTCGTGTTTATACAGTAGAAAAAGTTTGGCCATCTCATCTGCTGTTGAGCAGCCATTGGTTGTTGAAGGGTGGGTCTTCTGTAGGGTCACAGATGGGAATCGTCCTACAGGCTTCAAACATTTCCCATGGGACGAATCCCAGCACAGCAGTTGTGTCAAAGATCGACGACCCGGTGATTTGGGCATTAGGGCACATCCCTCTTGGGTGTTATGAGTAGAAGTGCTGTGTGATTTGGGCATTAGGGCACATCCATCTTGGGTGTTATGAGTAGAAGTGCTGTGTGATTTGGGCATTAGGGCACATCCCTCTTGGGTGTTATGAGTAGAAGTGCTGTGTGCTCATTGTATTTTTAAAGTTTTATTGCATTTGTCCAACATCAACCGTCATTTGGAGACAGAGCACAAAATGACAAGTCAGCCAAACAGACAAGTGTTCAGAATTCAAGGCTCTGAATCAGTTCACAGAGTAAAATTTAACCAAATTATTGACATTTTACTGGGAACTTTTTTGAAATGTAGGCTATATGAACACAACCGCAACCGCCAGTTCAAAAACATAGTTTTTGTCGTTTCAGTAAATTTTCTGCTTTTCCGCAACAATTTGTAAGGACAGAGAGACTATTGTAGGCCTAACAAATGGCAGGGTACCTAATTCCTGACTGTTGCACTTGAGAGAAGCACTATTAAAACACAGTGAGAATGTTGTTAGTTCTGTTACTTGGCCAAAGCAAAAATCCAGTTTTGTAGCATGCCTGTTCATGTATGAAATGTACAATTATTCTTTTGGAATGATGGAAATATTCATTTATTTTTTGTTTTCAAAAAACTACATCAACATATTCTTGAAGTGCTGCTTTGCTTTTGCCAGAACAGATTCAGTTTCCATGTTGGAAACATGGCGCCATAGTACTGCGCTAATGGGCATGTCAGGCCCTAGCTGCTGCGCATGACGTGACCTTGCCATTAGACATCCACAGAGAGTAGAGCTAACAGCTAGCGCCCACCCTAACTGACATACAGCTAACTCAGCTAGTGCCCCACACTACTCATCTACAGGCAGAAGAGCTAACACAACTAGCGACCACGCTAGTGCTCCTCTGCAGTGAGAAGCATTAACAGATAGCACCCCATGCTAGTGTTCACTGTGAGTAGAGTTAGCTAGCAGCCCACACTTGTGCTCTATACAGAGAGTAGAGGTAGCTAGCGACAGTGCTCTTTACGGTAAGTAAAGCTGGCTAGCTCCCTATGCTAGTGAACAGTGAATAGGATTGGCTAGCAGCTCACGCTAGCGCTCTTCACAGAGTAGAGTTGGCTAGCACACTGCGCTAGTGAACAGTGAGTAGAGTTAGTTGACATCCACTCTAGTGTAGTGCTCATTCACACTGAGTAGAGCTCACACAATTCATTTTTAACACTAATTTACAGTGTGTGTGTGTGTGGGTGTTACTAGGCACATTCAGTGGAAGTAAAGAGAGATGTGGAAATCTGTTAAGTTGTTGTTGCTCATTTGTTTTTGGTTTTCTGGTTAAGGCAGTTTTCCTGTTCAACGTTCTCTGCTTAGTGCTGCCTGGTGATGGCAGGCAATCTCACCGTGTGTTGAACAGAGTTTGTGTGTGTGTGTGTGTGTGTGTGTGTGTGTGCCCTCATAAGTGCTGCAGTTATTGAATATGAATCCATATAACACTCCGATCTCTTCTCTCCATCCCAGAATCCCCCGAGGCTGTCGAGCTCACAAACAACCCGGCTGCCATGGAAACGGGCAAACTGACCACGGTGAGTGGGAGGGAAAGGTTACCGCAGCGACCAGCACCGTCTGTCTAGGTGGAACATAGGTGGGATGAAACTGCTCGCTGATTGGGTGGAATACTGACAGTGCACTAGCCAACAGAGACATTACTGATGCTGTGTGAAAGTGTGTGTGTGTGTGTGTGCATGTGTGTAGCAGTGTGTTACCGCCTACGTTCCTCTAACAGACTCTCAGAATGACCTCAGTGACCCAGTGACCCCATGGTGCTGGCGAAGCGTGGATTTTTGATTGGCTCTCGTGTGTGTTGTGTCGTGTGTATCGACTTGTGGGATGTGGGGTGACTCAGGGGCCGGTCGATGCAGGAAGTTGAGTTGTGCGTGGGTTCCAGACGTCGTCACACACCCAGGATGACATTCTGCTGGCCTGCCTGGTGAGAGGATGGCTGTTGTCATAGTGATGTGAGCGGGCTCAGAGGCGGTATGTCTGTGTATGCGCGTGTCTAGGGGTACGAAGGTCAGAGGCGGTGTGTGTGTGTGTCTGCGCGTGTCTGGGGGGGCAAGGGTCGCAGCGAGACGGATCCTCTTCAAAAGAACAGAGGGTCTCTCAGAGGGCAGTTGGGTCTCCAGACACAGACGAGCATCCAAGCGCCTCTGGTGGTGACCAGCTAGCTGCTCACCTTTCTTACCCGCCTTTGTGTGTGTGTGTGTGTGACAGAGAGACCTCACAGTTACTCAGGTCTCTCAGCTCTCTCTCTCTCTGACTATCAGACTGTCAAGTCATTTCCTTACGGTCTGACTTTTCAGCTCTACTTTTACTAAGTGTGTGAATTAGAGACTTCAGGTAAGTGTGGGTACTGTGTATATGTGTGTTAGAGATTAGTAAGTTGGTAGTTTTCCACACCAGTTGACGGCTTTGAACAGGAACCCAGAGGTCATCTGGAGCTGTCGTAGAGACAAGCCTGACTAATCAACCCTGCATCTTACTGGAGCTGTCGTAGAGACAAGCCTGACTAATCAACCCTGCATCTTACTGGAGTTGTGGGAGAGACAGACCTGACTAATCAATCCTGAATCTTACCAAATTTGTTTTTGTCTGTTTGTGTGTTTGTCTGTATTTAGCTTGGAGAATGTCGTGTGGAAGACACCAACCCACCAGCTAAGATCACATGGTACAGGAATGAGGAAGTTCTAGAGAATGATGGAAAAGGTTGGTCTGAGGAACAACAGAAATGTCGTCACTTTCCATCCCAGGCATTCCCTATTGGCCTCTCATAACGTGTGTATGTTTCTATATGTGTGTGTGTGTGCGCTTGTGTGTGAATGTGTGTGTGTACGTTCGTTTGTGTATGTGCATGCATTTGTGTGTGTGTGTGTGTGTGTGTGTGCGCCCAGGCATTGTGATCACGGTGTCGGAGACAGTGGACCCAGCGACGGGACTGACCAGCAGCATGTCCAGGCTGCAGTACTCGTCTGGGAAGGGGGATGTGGGGGCGCTGTTCTTCTGTGGGCTGCTGCATTTCCCTCTCAGATCCAAAGCTGTCAACTTCACCATCAACTGTAAGTCTCTCATGTTATTCATACACACACAGGCTCTTTGCTTTGCCTGTCTAGGAGATTCAGAGAGATTCAGCAAAATCCAGCTGAGCTTGTGTGTGTGTGTGTGTGTGTGTGTGTGTGTGTGTCTCTCCCCAGACCCCACAGAGAAGGTCAGCCTGGAGGTCGTGACCCCTGGGCCCCTCCGGGAGGGCTCTGACATCACGCTGCGTTGCTATGCCGACGGGAATCCCCCTCCCTCTGGCTACGTGTTCCATCTGCTGGTGAGCATCACTTCGGCCCCTTCCCCGCCCCGCACCCTGCTGCTCTCTGTGGAGACCTTCCAGCCAGCCGCCGCCGTGGCTGGCTAACGCTTCACACACCTGTGCTGTGTTGTGGTGCGGGCTGATGCCTCACACACACCTGTGCTATTTGTTTGTGTTGTGTAGGGGGAGGAGGTGCAGGTGGAAGACGGCGACTCCTACACACTCACGAGCGTCACACGCGAGCAGAGCGGAGAGTACAAGTGCTCACTCCTCAACGACCCCAGCCTGGATGCGACCGCCAACATCACCGTCCACTGTGAGTACACACACACACACACACACACACACACACACACACAGCAAGTCTGTAACAGAGCAGAACTTTGCCAGCTGTTTGAATTCTCCCTTAGATAGCCCCGCCAGTTACTCCATAAGAGTTCATTTGTGAACACGTCCCAGGATGCCATGCTAGTCTGTAGCAGCCTAGATCACTGATCTTTGCAATCTTCCTCTGTGTGTGTGTGTGTGTGTGTGCGTGCGTGTGTGTGTCAGACCTGGACGTGAGTCTGAGTCCATCTGGGCGTATCGTGAAGGCTGTGGGGGAGCGACTGCCAGTTGCACTGCAGAAGGACGCTTCCGGCGAGGCCACTGTGGCCTGGACAAAGGTGTGTGTGTGTGTGTGTGTGTATGAATACCGCTTTATAGATGTGGTCTATGTGTGTAAAATGTCCTTCCTATTTGATTAGTTCAGTGTCTGTTGGTGTGTGTGTGTGTGTGTGTGTGTGTAATCTGTTGTGTGTGGATTTTCAGAACAATGCCAGCCTGTCTGAGGAGCCCCACTTTGAGCGACTGAAGTACTCAGACTCAGGGCTGTATGAGTGTAAGGTGACCATGGGGGAGATGACAGACACACACTCCTTTGAGCTACTGGTGGAAGGTCAGTCATGCTGTGTGTTTGTGTGTGTGTTGGTGTGTGTATGGGTGTGTGTATACAGTATTTTGCTGTACTGTGTGCTGTGTTGCGTGTTGCGATGTTGTGGTATTTGTATTGTGTATTGTTTGGGTTTAATGGTGTCTGTGTGTGTGTGTGTGTGTGTGTGTGTGTTTGTGTGTGTGTGTTTAGGGGTCCCTGTGATCACCAGTCTTAAGGAGCAGGTCAGCGCTGATGGGACACACATGGTGCTGAGCTGTGAGGCTGAGGGCTTCCCCAAACCCAGCGTGAAGTGGAGTGGTATCAACGGGACTGATGTAAGACACACACACACACACACACACACATGTGCACACGCACACACACACACACACACACACACACACACAGAGACACACACGAGCGCACGCACACATACACATGTGCACACACACACACAAGTGCACACGCACACACACACAGACACACATGAGCACATGCACACATACACACACATGCATGCACGGACACACGTAACCAAACACTGCATACACACACTCTTATTTACTTTCAGATGTAGTCATTCAACAGGTGTGTTTGAAATGTGATGCACTTTGCAGACTAAGCATGAGAAAAGAGTGCAAAGTACAACATCCTGTCCTCAACACACACACACACACACACACACACACACACACAGCCCGGGGTCATGGGAAATGAGTTCACTAGACATATTCAATGAAGGCGCTTTGCTTTCTCTTACACATGGTGTGTGTTTCTCAGTGGAATGCTGTAGAGATGCACTGTGACTGGAGCTACACCTCCCCCTGCTGTTGGCGTAAGGAAGTGTTTTCCATGATGGAGACACGCGCGCACAAACACACACACACACACACTCACACAAACACAGACGTGAGTTGCACTCAGGGGTCACAACAGAGCACTGAAGTGGACATTGAAATAACCTTGAATGTGTGTGTGTGTGTGTGTTTGGACAGGAGGAAGAGAGTGACTATGTTGATGGTAGAGTGACCCACCGACTGACTGTGGTGCCTAGAACCAATCTGACGGTCACTTGTGTGGTCATGAATGACCTGGGAATGGACAGCAAGACTACTGAGGTGTCGTCCTGTAAGTACCACACACACACACACACACACACGCGCACACACACACACACACACTGAGGTATCATCTTCCACACTTATGACAGATATGGTCATGTCTAAAGTGGATATGTGTCATGATCACAAATTCATTGCCGCCACTACAACGCCATCTTAGCCAGTGAAGTGAAGGTCAGGGCTTATGAAGGCTTAATGAAGTGTTTATTAAATGTTTATTAATGGTTAGCCTTTAAGTGGCTATTAATGTCAATGTCAACGTCAGTGTTAATTTATAAATGTAGCACCTTAATAACAACATTCGTTGACAATCTTTCTAAGGTCTTCTGTGGATATGTGTGTGTGTGTGTGTGTGTGTGTGTGTTTGTGTGTAGAGAAAGAGTTGGCTTGACCGTTTAAAACAGAATGCTGTCCTCTCACCTACTTCATAAGCATTGATTACATGCTGTGATCACTGTGTGTGTATCTGTGTGTGTGTGTGTGTGTGTGTGTGTATCTGTGTGTGTGTGTGTGTGTGTGTGTGTATCTGTGTGTGTGTGTGTGTGTGTATCTGTGTGTGTGTGTGTGTGTGTGTGTGTGTATCTGTGTGTGTGTGTGTGCATCTGTGTGTGTGTGCGTGCATGTGTGTGTGTGTGTGTGTATCTGTGTATGTGTGTGTGTGTGTGTGTGTGTATCTTTGTGTGTGTGTGTCTGTGTGTGTGTGTGTGTGTGTGTGTGTATCTGTGTGTGTGTATGTGCATCTGTGTGTGTGTGCGTGCATGTGTGTGTGTGTGTGTGTATCTGTGTATGTGTGTGTGTGTGTGTGTGTGTATCTTTGTGTGTGTGTATCTGTGTGTGTGTGTGTGTGTGTATCTGTGTGTGTGTGTGTGTATCTGTGTGTGTGTGTGTGTGTATTTGGTCTTGATGCTACTCTGACCTTTCCACTGCACACTTTCCCATTGCATGACCCCCAATAACCTTTCTGTTTGCGCACCCTTACACTGTCTGGCCACCCACTGTGTGTGCATCGGTCTGAGTGTGTGTGTGTGTGTGTGTGTGTGTGTGTGTGTGTGTACACGTTGATGGTAGTCTTGTGATTCAGACTCCCTAAGAATGACATTTGACTGACACTCTGCTGAAATCTACCGAGCTTCTTCTCCACTGTCTCACCTCTTCTACACAGTACACACACACACACACTCTCTCTCTCCTGCATGGTTTCTTTCCCTTTTGAGTGTGTGAGGGTCGTGCTCCTGCCTGGGGTCTGGCTGGTGTGGGGATGCTAGGTGGCTGGTTTCACTACTGCAACAGATATAGGTGTGTGTGTGTGAGTGGAAGAGTGTGTGTGTGTGTGTGTGTGTGTGTGTTAGTGGGCCGACTGAGAGGCATCTCTGAGACACCACTCAGCTCTTTCTCGGATTTGGCTTAGCTTTGGCTTGGTGTGTTTCCCTGTGTGATAATTCTGGACTGTGCACAGACTGGAGTGTGTGTTGAGACTGGAGTGTGTGTTGAGACTAGGGTCTGTGTTCAGACCGGAGTGTGTGTTGAGACTGCAGTATGTGTTGAGATTGGACTGTGTGTTGAGACACGAGTGTGTGTTGAGACTGGTGTGTGTGTTGAGACCCCCTGCTTGCTGTGTGGCTGTGAGTTAATGGGCTTTTATATTTGATTTCAGTATTGGTTCACAGTGGTGACTCAGACGTGACTATGGACAAGAGAGGTAAGTCAGCCCAGCCGCCTATGAAGCCAGACACTACTACTGTACACTATCCCCAACCCCAGTAGAGTCAGGTGATTTAGAGGACTGCAACTGTGTGTGTGTGTGTGTGTGTGTGTGTGTGTGTGTGTTTATGGGGTGAGGTTTCAGCATCCTCTGTGTCGTTATTCTGAACACCTTGTACCTCATCCCATTTTCCTGGCTATCTGTGTGTGTGTCTGTGTGTGTGTGTGTGTATCTCTGCCCTGTCTCCTCCTGTGTGTGTATAACGCCTCTCTCCCGTGTGTGTTTAGCTGACCAGACAGAGGAGTCAGGTGACCAGGCTAAGCTGGTGGTGGGGATCGTCCTCGGACTCATCTTAGCTACGCTAGCTGTGGGCCTGGGCTACTGGTTTTATATTAAGAAGTCAAAGTAAGTGACACACACACACACACCACAGAGAACTTAAAGGAGACATCTAGTGTGAATCAATCCATAGCCCTGTTGTTTGAGGTCACTCAGCGCCATCAGTAGAAAAAAGAATGAGAACATTTAATACAACCTACACCAAATAGCGAATCGACAGCTGACACTAACTGAATGGGGCACAGAGACTTACTTTCAGCTTCATTTTGCTATGCCCCATTCATTTAACATTAGTTATTGGTTCGCTGCTCTATGTTGTGTCAAATTTGCTGGTTCTTTTTTCCGACAGACAGCACTCGGTGACCCCAAACAACAGAACTATTGACTGATTCACACCAGATTTCTCCTTTAATCAAGGCCTACACAAACACCACATAGCATTTTATCAAGGCCCCTGCACACACACATGCACATGACTGAAATGCACCAAATTCTCTCAGCTTTAGAATGAAGTGCAAAATTAAATGGTTGACATGAGGAGTGTGTGTGTGTGTGTGTGTGTGTGTGTGACATGAGGAGTGTGTTTGTGTGTGACATGAGGAGTGAGTATGTGTGTGTGTGTGACATGAGGAGTGTGTGTGTGTGTGTGTGTGTGTGTGTGACATGAGGAGTGTGTGTGTGTGTGTGTGACATGAGGAGTGTGTCTGAGTGCATTGTATCCGCTCAAGACATCTGATTATTTGTGTGTGTGTGTGTGTGTTTTAGGCAAGGCAGCTGGAAGACGGCGGAGAAGGAGACTGGAAACACGGAGGAGAGCAAGAAGCTGGAGGAGGCTCCTCAGAAGGCTGAGGTGTAGGGAGAGGGAGGGAGAGAGAGAGAGAGGGAGAGGGAGGGTTAGAGGGAGGGAGGGGGAGAGAGAGAGGGAGGGAGGGGGGGGAGAGACGGAGAGAGGGAGGGAGAGAGAGAGAGAAAAGGAAGGAGGGTTGCAGACACAAGTACTGAGTGTGAGTCTGAGTTGTGATGTCATGTCTGATGTTACCACATGTTCTGTAGTTAGATCCCTCCCCCAAATCACCTGTACTTCAGATGTCCTTATGGGTGACCCAAATACAGCACCCCACCCCACCCCCAAAATGGCACCTGACTACAAGAAGTTTGGTGTCCCTTCACTTTGATTAAGGGCCAAGTGAATGAAAGTAAATAAAAAATAAGTAAATGAATTAATTAATTAATAACAAAGACAATTAAGCTAATTTTGTGTTAGCTCCCCTTCTGCTAATTAACTAGGCTCTGTTCCCCTTAATAGGGTTCCTCTCATCATAGTTCCAATTGTTACAGTTCCTGTCATCATAGTTCCTCTTGTCATTGTACCAAGTCTTATTAGAGTTTCTCTCATCATAGTTCCTCTTATCAGTGTTCCTGTAATTAGAGTTCCTCTCCTAGAAGCGTCGTCTCAGATCACCACTCATGCAGATGGAAATGTCAAATATGTGTAGAGTTTGTTTCAAAAACAAAAACAAAAAAGAATCTGAAATGATGTGTGTGAGAGAGAGGGGTTATGTAGCTGTTTTAGATAGAAATATTGAGTGTGATTGTGAGGTCCCAGTGGGGCAGTAGGAGGGGCAAGAGAACTGAGTGGCGACGGGACACGGGGGGCAGGACCAGAGAGCAGCAGGCACTGCAACCCAACCAGTACTGATCCGCTTCTGATCCCGGTCCGATCTGTTTTAATCCCAACCAGTACTGATCCGCTTCTGATCCTAATCTGATCTGTTCTAATGCCAACTAGTACTGATCTGCTTCGGATCCCAATCCAATTTGTTGTAATCCCAAGCAGTACTGTTTCACTTCTGATCCCAGTCTGATCTTTTCTAATCCCAACCAGTACCGATCCGCTTCAGATTCAAACCCGCTCTACAGTCATCTGCTCTCTGACAAACCTGTGGAAGTTCTCTCTCTCAGCCAGTCTGAGCCATGTGTTACACACACACACACACACAAACACACACTTTCTCACACACATAAGCACGCACGCACACATGCACACACTTTCTCTCTCACACACACACATACACCAGCTAGCGTAGAGTTGGCCTTACGGAAGGTGCCTGAGTTCTGTCTGTCATCAGTGAAGAGAAATGAACGATGATGAGCAGTGTAGGATGTCACATTGTGTTTCTCTGCCATCTGTTGTTTCTGTCTTATTTTGCATGGCTTTATTTGTTTCCCATGCTGCCTTGTGAATGCCTGTGCCACTGTGGCTCTGAGTTCTACTCCTCATCACGTGTGTGTGTGTGTGTGTGTGTGTGTTGTTTGTTTCCCATGCTGCCTTGTGAACGCCTGTGCCACTGTGGCTCTGAGTTCTACTCCTCATCACGTGTGTGTGTGTGTGTGTGTGTGTGTGTGTGTGTGTTTGAATGACCCCCAGCCTCTGGGCCGGAGCAGGCTGTGGGATAGGGCTGGTCTACCACTGTGTGCTGCACAGTCCACCCTTCCCCAATACCATGATCACCAGGGAGCATTTCCTTACATGTAAATACAGCAGACACTTGTGCTATGAACTATGTTCATTTTTCTTTCTCGTTTTGTGGTCTATTTATATTGTTGAGCCGAGGCTGGTTTGTTAGCTAGGATTATTAGTCGATCGGTTGTGTCTGAAGGGTCTTGTACCTCCACCAACACACACAAGTACACTGAAGATCCCTACTTGCAGGTGTGAAGGAGACGTGATGTCAGAGTTGCCAGGTTGGGTGGCCACCTTAGTTGGAGAGGCTGCGAAAGAAAAGTGATGTTCTGCTTCAACTCATTTTCTGTTACCTAGTTCGTTTGGCATTGAAGAACAGATTGGCAGAAAAACCAAAGACAGTGAATGAGTCCACGCAAGTACTGTAAATACTATTGTTTTTGTACTTTTGTTTAAAATAAAGTGTACATTTTGAGGAAAAAGTGCTCCATACATTCAAGTGTCTTGTGGTTTCATTCATACACACACTGAGGTAAGTACAAACACTCTTTTGGTAGCCAGAATGGTAAATATTTTCTTAGATACATTGGGTATTTTTTCTATTTTGTCCTAATTAATTCTGGACACTCGTTACAGTTTTTGCCCATTGCTTAAACACAGCAGAAATTGGCTCAGGATGTGGGAATTGGAGATATATCGCTCACATTTAGGTCAAACTGAAACTCAACAATCAAAACAATTCTTCAAAATGTCATCAGGCTCCCAACTCTACACATGCTCCATTTGAAGAAGCTTCAAATCAGCGGCACCACACTGATGTGCTTCACTCAAAACGCTGCTGTTTTTTGGACTTTCATGGTCATTGTCTTGCTGTCTCAGCATACCCCTTACATAGCTGCCATTGGATTAGCATCCATAAACACTCAGACACATCAAAATGCAAAAATAATGCTTTAATGTTGCTGTAAAAGGTGACTGAAGAGATGTGTTTTATCAGTTATTGCAGTTGTTTGTATTTAATATGTCTAATGTGTGAAAGGGCAGTGTTTCAAAATATGTGTCAGAACTGCAAACAAAGTGCAAGCAGAATATGTGTGTAAGGATGTGTCACAGTGTGTTAAAGGAATATCACAAAGCAGAATATGTGTACGTTATTGTCACAGTGTGTTAAAGGAATATCACAAAGCAGAATATGTGTACGTTATTGTCACAGTGTGTTAAAGGAATATCACAAAGCAGAATATGTGTAAGTTATTGTCACAGTGTGTTAAAGGAACATCACAAAGCAGAATATGTGTAAGTTATTGTCACAGTGTGTTAAAGGAACATCACAAAGCAGAATATGTGTTTAAGGTTTTGTCACAATGTGTTTAATAAGGAATATCACAAAAACTTTAGAAGTTTAGGAGGTTGATCATTGGTGTGTAAGCAATAGGCAAAGTATGGGGCGAACCTCACTAGTGGGGAGTAGAGATGTGGGTCAAACCTCAATAGTGGGGGATAGGGACATGACAGGTGGGTCAGACCTCACTAGTGGGGAGTAGAGATGTGGGTCAGACCTCAATAGTGGAGAGTAGAGATATGACAGGTGTGGCGGACCTCACTAGTGGGGAGTAGAGATGTGGGTCAGACCTCAATAGTGGGGAATAGGGACATGACAAGTGGGTGAGACCTCACTAGTGTGGAGTAGAAATGTGGGGTGGACCTCAATAGTGCAGAGTAGAGATGTGGGTCAGACCTCAATAGTGGAGAGTAGAGATATGACAGTTGTGGCGGACCTCACTAGTGGGGAGTAGAGATGTGGTACAGACCTCAATAGTGGGGAATAGGGACATGACAGGTGGGTCAGACCTCACTAGTGGGGAGTAGAAATGTGGGGTGGACCTCAATAGTGGAGACTAGAGATGTGACAGGTGGGGTGGACATCACTAGTGGGGAGTAGAGATGTGGGGTGGACCTCAATAGTGGAGAGTAGAGATGTGACAGGTGGGGTGGACATCACTAGTGGAGAATATGACAGTTGGGTCATGAAGTTGTTTATTTATGCCTTTATTCTGTAACAATAAAGAACATGTATACAAAATAAAACTTGGTAGACCTTAGTTGTTACCAGGTCTGGGGCAGTGGGGGGTTGTGGGGCATGAAACTTCCCCATCTGCTAAGTAGGGAATGACAGAACAGGTTTGAGAGCCACAGTGTTACAGTAAGCTGACCTGTCTGAGGTGTAGTACTCCAGGTTGCTCCTCTTAGCATTGTGCACCAAATGTAAGGTGTGCTACTGACACCTAGTGGCCAATTGAGGGCTGCACCAATCTCCCTCATAGTGCCCTTGGGGTCTGTACTCACCCATGTGTGTCCCCACACCAAGACCATGTGCTTCCACATGATGAACTACATGAGAACGAGCTTATTTATGCCGGCCTCCTTCAGGGCTTTAGCAACAGAAAGTAGCGTAGCCTCCCACAGACACGTCAAGCATCCTCCAACTCTCTAAGTGTTAAACTCTGGTGACTTTCCATCATAGTTTCCACATTCTCTCCACACAAATATGTTGATATTAATTAATTAAATTCAACTATATTATATTTTACAGTGCCATTTTACGATACAATTGTCTCGTGGCACTTTACAGACATTAACATGGAACACCCAGCAGCAACAGGGCAAGGAAAAACTCCTTTGAGGTAGTTCTTTCAAGAAAAACACCTTGGACAGAAACTGCTACAACTAAATGATAATCACTGATTGGCAAGGCTTCTGTGAATCCTCACAGAAGATCTCAGCTTTAAAACATGTTTTGGGGAACTACAGTGAGTTTTAGATGTGAATATAAGATGTCCATCTAGCATCAGCATCATTTAGCATCGTCCAGCATCATTTAAAACAGTGGTAGCAGATAGCCTATTTCAATGGTCATAGCTCTTCATTAAAATGATAAAGGCATGTTAGAGTATCTGATCAACAGGAGTTTCTTGTAAGTAGATGAAACCATGTGTGTCAGTAAATTGTGCTGGTAGAAAGAAAACAACTGGCTCTTTGCACACAATCGAGGTGTGAAGACTTAGACTGCCAGCCACACAATTTATATGCCTAATTTCAGATTCTCTGTTGAAAGCATTTGCAAAATACTCATACTCCAGAATTGTCCAAGGCCGTCAAAAGAGAACGGAACCAGAGGTGCCATCACAAGTCTCAAAGCAGCATTGCCAAACTCTTTTAGAAATTAGCCTACAATGTGTTACACATAGGCCTATTAGAGATGTTGGTCATACCACTGCTGGATGAAGAGTTGGGCGTTGTGTGGACAACACATTGATAATGTTACAAACAGAATATAGGTTGACCTATATGAGTTGTAAATCAATAAAGGTACTGGAATGTCTTGGTACTGGAGTGTGGTATTGGAATGTCACAGATTGGCCTCCTCAGGGGTCTGGGGGACCTCCCCCTGAATATTTTTGAAAAATTATATGTAATCTCCTGCATTCTGGTGCATTTTAACGGGTTGTTAGAAAGCGTATTTTATTTTTTATTAATTAAATGGTTTAAACCTAGTGCCTCATCCCAAAACATTCAAGCCAATTAGAGGCATCATGGAATTAAGTATCGTCATCTATGATTTTCAGAAGTTTCAAGGAAAGAGTGCCATTCTGAACTAATAAGAGTATAATATAAATATAATATAAAGTAATATAGGCTGTGAAGTGTGATTATGTTCATGTGTGCGGAGAAACTATAGCCTAATATGGCTACATGACGGGTGTCGCCTACTCATCAAAATTCTCGTTTCTTCTTCGACGTCTTTTAAACAGACGTCTACGGACAATGTAGGCTGCCCACATTAAACCAGGATTTCAAATGAAGTAAAAACTTAAGGCTATGGCATCACCAGTTGTATGGTATGACAGCTGTTCTAGGAGCCAAACTCAAATTTAATATTTTCTTACTTGCAGATTGCAAAGTTTAAGGTATGTTATGGGCTACATTGTCAGTTTAGGGGGCTAGCAAATAACGTAGCTTACTTGATTTTGATGATTAAGAAGTAATTCACTTCCACGTATAGCCTCCAATTCTTAATTTACAGTGGTATTTTCTTAGGTGCTACCTGCCTTTTATAACAGATCACTCCAAGGGCAGCAGGGGCAAAATTCTCCGAGATGTTTTCTGGACTTAAGGACCTGGGAGAATTTTACCCTTCGGCACTACTTCCTCTTAGGTGCTACCTGCCTCTCTTACATACCGGTCCGGTCCCTTTGGCGCCGGCCTACCTGCTCTGTATGCTAGCCCGTTAAGCACTAGCGGCCCATAGCCGCTACCTGCGTACCTTGTGCCATACCTTGTAATAACTAAGTTTACAAAATGCTTTTGAAGTTGCTAACATCATTCCAAAAAGAGCCTTGCTGAGGACGAATGTTGAGAACGTCATGAGACACGACATCAGATATTTCTCCCAGGGGCACCCAGCTTGTAGTTACTAGATGTGGTTGTGTCATGTGCCTCTCATCGCCGTACTTTAAACTGTTGCTCCCTGCTCTTAAGCAGTTTGCCACCACACCAGTTTGCCACCACACTGCTGCCCCTAGAGGTTGGGTATAAGCCCACCTTCCTCTAAGCCAACCAGACATCAGAAATCCCTAGCACACCGAGGGTAGCCTGCGCCTAGTCGAAGTCCTTGGAGAACGCCTTTGGGCAGCTATAGAGCTTGCCAGAGCTCCTCACATGCAAACCCAGAAGTTGGTTCAAAGGAAGTAGGTTTCCATAGAAGTTTCGAAAAGCCCAGTTCTAAAGCATTTTAAGACTCGACTAGTCTAACCAGCTACAGGGTACATGGTCACCATATAAACTTTCATTCGAAGTGAAAAAAACCAAAGGTACAAGACTGTGTACATACTTTTTACTCCCGAGGGTAGGAACTCGGATATTTGTCCAGAGGTCATTGTGAGGTAGTGTAGTGCTTCTCCGTGAAATTGCGAATGAAAGACGTTTTCATTAAAACAAGATTGATGCCATATGAACCTGTGGCATTTCTATGGCCACAGACAATCGTTTTGCCCTACTGTAGCTAGTTAGAAGTCTACGTTGTGTGGTTAAGACAGCATGGATTAATATCAAATTCTCGATGGCGAAAATGACTGGTGTTTTCACTAGTCTGGTGTTTCCACATGGGATTAATTAAACCAGGCCGTTATAATGAATGGAGAGATATCCAAAACTTCAGATCGGCGGGTTGTAATGATTTTAAAAGTGTAGTGCATGAATCCTTGTTTAAATTTGAATTGAACAATGTCAAACTCTACCCATAGATCGCTCAAATAAAGCTAAAAAAGACATTATTTAAAACGGCAATTTGCGCGCTATACATTCATCATCACCACAATTCATCACCATCATTCACCATTTATCACCATGGTGACGGAGATAGTAAACAAAAGGTTAACTGTCAGTCACACCACGTCCAACAATGCGATTGGCAGGAGAGCAGAACTTGCAGTTTCTCAACGGCCACAATACTTTTTACTATGGAGGGACTTTTTCTGTCCTTGTTTAAGACTTCTTCTGTGTCTCCTCCTATTAAACTGTCTCTGAACAAGAAAAGACAGCTAATCAGAATTAGAATCTCTTTCTTCCCATTCTCATATGAACAACGAAATTGAAATGCAGTCCTTTTCAGTGCACAGACACACAACGAATAACACAAACCCAATTCCAAAAAAGTTGGGACGTTGTGTAAAAAATAAATGTTACAATTGTTAAATCATACAAGCAGCATTTGCTTGAGAACAGTCCAAGGACAACATATCAGTTACTGAAACTGGATTTTTAAAAATTGTTTTATGGGATATTTACAGCCATTTCAAATTTGAGACATGCAACATGCCTCAAAAAACTTGGGACAGTGTCAATAAAAGGCAGGAAAAGTTTAGTAGACTAAAGACAAATCAAAGAAAGACACCTCAAAGTTCATTAGGTTAACTGCTAAGATGATTTTGCATAAAAGAGCATTCTCTCTTGTCCTAGACATGATTTTTAGGTGTTCTTCGACATGTTTCCCTGTCTGATGTGCTTAAAATGGGGCAGATCTGCAGGCCGGCCATTTTAGCATCTGGTTGCCCTTATGATGGACTGGACTTAGTTGGATGGACTATATGGACTTCCCTCCTGTTGGGATTTCATGAAGAATGCAGTTTGCCCCTGTTATCTGCTAATATTTAAACAGAAGAGACAAATCATCCTACTTATTTTATTGGTCATTTCAAAAGGCAGCATCTATGATGGTATGGAGGTTTAGAGAATTGGTTATGGTCTGCTTACTTTTCCAAAGACAATGACAAATTTTCACTTGACCACCACAAGACAGTTTCATGTCCTCTCCATCTCAAATGAGCTTTGGCTCATATAAGACTGTTAAACCTCTGGATCATGCCTAAATATTAAGTATTCTTGCATGGTTGAGTTTTCATCAGCTTGATTGGAGTGTCAAAGTATGTGGACAATGGGCATTTTTATGATCTCATGAACCCATACAATGATTTTCATTCCAGATTTATATATATATATATATATGCAGTCTTGGTTATTCAATATTTGTATGTAATAAATGAGTAATGAATGCCTCCACATCTTTAATTCTGGTGATGGTCTTTTATATACATATTTATGTTGACAGTTAATATAATTAGTTTTGAAATGTTCCTCCTTGTGTTCCTCCAGCTTGTTTTTAGCATTATTCAACTTTTACAGCCTTTTATTGGCCCCATCCCAACTTTTTTGAGATATGTTGCAAGTATCAAATTTCAAATGATTTTATATTCCCCCAAAACAATAATTTTGCCTGGTTTCAACAGTTGATATGCTGTCTTTGCACTATTGTTAAATTTATGGCTTGCATGTTTTAAAAATTATAGTATTTTTGTTTGTTTTTTGTTTTTATTGACATTTTACCAAGCGCCCCAACGTTTTCAGAAATGGGTTTGTACAACGTCTTAAAAAACTTGGGACCGGGCCAGAAAAGGCTGAAAATGAATAATTCTAAAATCAACAAGAAGGGATATTTCAAAGTTAATTTTAGGTTTAGCCTCTCAGATTTAAAGATGTGTAGGCATTTATTCTTCATTTATTAAATAAAATATTTAAGTTATTTGTACCACTGCATGCAAGACCTGATTCTGTAATAAAAATCATTGTATGGGTTTGTGAGATCATGAAATGACCGTTGTCTATGAACACACTTTGACACTCAAACCGCAAATTCTGGTGAAAACTCGAGCATGCAAAGAACATTTGGGCATGATCCAGAGGTTTAACATTATTTACACCCAAGCTCATTTGAGAGGGACCTAGATGTGAGAAACTGGCCTGTGGTTACGCAAATAAAACTTTCTTGTCTTTCTTTGTGAAAATCATGGACTGTTGCATTCCCCCAAGCTACAGAGGAGACAAATCATCCCACTTGTTTTAGTGATTAGTTCAAAAGGCAGCTTCTATGATGGCATGGGGAGCATTACTTCCTTTGCTATGACAGTCAAAATGAATGCTGAATGATACATAGACATACAGGTTTTGAGCAATGCTGCCACCCAGGTAGTATATTTTACCAGAAGGGCAAACTGCATTCTGTACAAAGCTCCAACAGTGTGGCTCCATCTTAAGGGCGGTCAGATGCTAAAAGTCCTGCCTGCAGTCCAAACCTGCTGCATAACAAAGAGGAAGACATGGCAGCTGCTGAAATGATGACAAGAAAGAATGCTCTTTTATACAAAATCATCTTGGCAGTTAACCTAAGTATGAAGTGTCCTCCTGTCAGGCACAGACTAGGCAGAGGCAGATTTAAACAAAGGAGTATTTATTTGAACAAACAAAACAGAACTCAACGAAAGTCACGTCCGCTACTATAACGGAGGGAACAGAAAACTATAACGCTCAGAAGTAACTGGGAAAACTAACACACAGGAGATCAAGGAGGCAAACACAAAAGCACAGACTTAAATGACAAGGTGACACAGAGAATAACTATACCGACTGGGGAGTCTAGGCTTGCGGGGTGAACGACACGGGAGATCGCAGGAGACGGAGAAACACAACAGACACGGAGGAAATCCAAGATAACACTGACAAGGCCAGACATCAGGGAAACCGAGGAGGAGGCTTAAATAGAGTGGAGACCAGGTGACACCAATTAGTACTCAGGGGAAGGTGGACGTGCACAGGAAAGTGGGAGTTGGAAGTGGGGCTGCCTGGGATGACCTCGACCTCGATGCTCCGTGTGGAACGCCGTGAGCAGGTTGGGATCCAAGATGTCCTCCCTTGGGACCCACGAGCACTCCTCCGGACCGTACCCCTCCCAATCTACCAGGTACTCCAGGCGGCCCCTCCGGCGCCTGGAATCGAGAATGGAATCGAGAATGGAATAGGCTGGGCCGTCGTCCAACAGGGGCGGCACAGGTGGCTCCGGTTGTGCATCAGATGCTGGGGGAAAAGGAGAAACACAGTGAGGTGCATGATAGGGTTTGAGCAGGGAAACGTGGAAGGTGGGGTGAATGCGGTAGTGAGGGGGCAGACGTAACTTAAACGTGACCAGGTTGACCTGCTGCGTGATCTCAAAGGGACTGATGAACCGGGGGCTGAGCTTCCTAGAGGGCAGTCAGAGGCGGATGTCCCGAGTGGAGAGCCTAACCTTCAGGGGTGTGGGTCTTCTCCGGGCATCCGCGTGGTGTTGGAAGCGACGGACTGCCCTCTGGAGCTGGTGGTGTGCGGTGTCCCAGACCCTGCCGCTCTCTCGGTACCAATCCTCCACGTTGACCACGCTGGTGGGCTCGGAATGCCAGGGGAAAAGGGGTGGCTGGTAGCCGAGCGTGCACTGGAATGGCGTGAGTCCGGTGGCGCGTTGGCGTAAGGAGTTCTGCGCGTACTCGGCCCAGGGCAGGTATTGACTACAAGTGGTTTGGTGTTGTGAGCAGAAGGTGCGGAGGAATCCTCCGATCTCCTGGATCTTCCACTCGGTTTGGCCATTTGACTGCGGGTGATACCCGAGGTCAGGCTGACGGCCACACCCAGGCGACCTAAGAAGGCCCGCCAGAACCTGGAAATAAACTGGGGTCCACGGTCAGATACAATATCTTCAGGTAATCCAAAGTGATGGAAATGTGAGTAAAGATAGCCTCAGCGGTCTCTGTTGCTGAGGGGACAGACTTAACCGGGATCAGCTTACAGGACTTCGAGAAACGGTCTACCACCACGAGAATGTATGTGTAGTTATTGGAGTTTGGAAGATCGGTGATAAAGTCTACGCCTAGGTGTGACCATGGCCTCTGGGGTATCGGGAGTGGCTGGAGTTTAGCTTCAGGGAGTTGCCTAGGGGTCTTCGCCATGGCACACTCGGCACACCCAGCCACGTACCTCACGATCTATTCACCACCAGTACCGGTTGCGGAGGAGAGTGAGGGTCTGGGCAGCCCCCGGATGGCCAGTGCCTAGGGAGGTATGGAGACTCTCGAGCACCTCCTGGCGGAGCCCGGTGGGCACATACTGCCGGTGAGCCGGGGTCTCGGGTGGTGCTGCGTCCTGGGTCACTGCCTGGGTGATGCGGTTGTCCAGAGCCCACTGGATGGGGCTGACAATGAGACGGGCAGGTAAGATGGGCTCGTTGGACTTGGGTGAGTCAGCATCCCCGTGGATTCTGGACAATGCGTCGGCCACCACATTCTTGGACCCTGGCCTGTAAGACAAGACAAAGTCAAACTGAGTAAAAAACAGTGCCCACTGGGCTTGACGGGGGTTTAATCTCTTGGCCTCCTGGAGGTAGGCTAGGTTCTTGTGGTCGGTAAGGACTCGAAAGGGGTGCTGGGCTCCCTCTAGTCAGTGGCGCCATTCTTCTAGGGCAAGTTTGACGGCGAGCAGCTCACGATTCCCGATGTCGTAGTTCTGCTCTGCCGGAGAGAACTTGCGGGAGAAGAAGGCGCACGGATGGAGTCTGGCAGGGGACCCGCTTTCCTGGGAGAGGACCGCCCCCGCTCCTGTTGTGGAAGCGTCCACCTCCACAATGAAGAGTTTGGCTGGGTCTGGGAGCGTGAGAAGAGGGGCTGAGGTGAAGGAGGCTTTGAGGTCCAGGAGAGCCTGCGCGGCTTCAGGTGGCCACTAGAGGGACTTCGGCTTCGACCGAAGCAGGTCGGTGAGCGGGGAGACGAGCAGGCTATAGTTTCGAATGAACCTGCGGTAGAAATTCGCGAAGCCCAGTAATCGCTGCAGCTCCTTCACTGACGTGGGCGAAGGCCAATTGAGCACGGCGTCGACCTTCCCCTGGTCCATCTTCACACCCTGGGAGGAAATGTGGTACCCTAGGAACTGCACCTGGTCCACGTGGAATGTACATTTCTCAGCCTTGAGGAATAGGTGATGCTCACGAAGCTTACGGAGTACCTGAACCACATTATGGCGATGTTCGGCCTCGTTCCGGGAGTAGATCAGGATGTCGTCGATGTACACCAAGACAAAGCGGTGGAGATACTCCCGGAACACTTCGTTCATGTAGGCTTGGAATACGGAGGGGGCGTTCGCTAGTCCATAGGGCATAACCCGATACTCGTAGTGTCTACTCGGCGTGATGAAGGCTGTCTTCCACTCGTCCCCCTCACGTACCTGGAATGGACCTGACACCTCCATTGCAGTCAACCTAAGTGTGAAGTGTCCTCCATTGCAGTTAACCTAAGTGTGAAGTGTCCTCCATTGCAGTTAACCTAAGTGTGAAGTGTCCTCCACTGTTTTGTCTTTAGTCTTAGTCAGCTTGTCTTGTCTTATGTTGACACCGTCCCAACATTTTTGAGATGTGTTGCTGGCCTAAAATTTGAAATAACTGTAAATGTCCCTTTTAACAATAACAAAATCCAACACTGATATGTTGTCATTGGTCTATTCTGAAAAGAAATCTATTGGTTTTATGATTTGACAATTATAGCATTTATTTTCTATTTACAGTTTACACAACGTCCAAACTTGTTTGTAATTGGGTTTGTAGTAAACAACATATAAAAAGGGTTAAAGTTAAGATAATATCTCATATGGATTCACCACACCTATTAGGGCTGCAGTTTATAAATGGAAATAGGTCAGAATTAATCCCTAGAAGTACATTTTTTTTCAATTGCTAACAAGCGTTAACCTATCCTTAAAATACTTTTTCTAAACTCTTAACCCAGAGAAACACCCACATCACACAATAAGCCAAAAAGTTTTCTTATCAAAAGCACATTTTGTTAATAAAACACTAAATATATTTCAAAATGGTAAACATTTCTCTCTACACACACTAACACCACCAAAACACAATGTGGCTCAAAATCAAATAATTCTGCCCAAACACTAGCATGTGTTTTCTTTACACAGTGAACAGTCAGTTATAGTATACTAACTTTCAAAATACTGCCAAGAAATGGCTTTTCTGAAACTACTTTCATTTTTATGTATTTCAATTCAATGACTTCATGGACTACATTGACTTCAAAACCCCACTTTTGTTTACTTTACCATCAGTCCATCAAACCATCAGTCTGTCAACACCTCTCCACCTCTATAATTGCAATTGAAATTGGAGATGGTTTGTCTATTTTTCCTTTCCTGATTTTTTTTTTACTCATCTGTTCAGTGTTCTTTCAAGAATTATCATCTATATAACCATCGTGCTGCTGTTATTGCCGAACTAAGGGACATTAGTTTTGGACATTAGAGTTCCTTTTCTGGCACGCTGTGTATAAGCATTTGCAAATACACATTTTTGGTGTTGGGGTGATCTTGTATGTAAAGAAAATGTAAGCATTGTAGAAATGCATTCGCTGACTGCATATAGTGTGAAAACAGCAAGAAATATATCAACTGTATGGCTACAACAGGCAGGTCAGACAAAAGCTTGTTAACAATTGAAAAAATTGTAATCCCTTAGTTTGGAATGAATTCCTTGTTTCTTCTTTTGCTGTGGTTTGTCTGGCCCAGTGGTTCCCTCTGCTGGGGGTGGCTGGTAAAGGGTGCTGGGTACTGGGCGGGACCTCTAGTGGGTGGGCTCCTGCCTCCCCTTGTAATAACCTCTGTCCGGCAGAGTGTGTCCCCAAAGCGCCAGCAGCTGTTTGAGTATCATTTCATACAGTATCGTGAGGCAAAAACCTATCAAGCCTGTGCACACCAGACCCACTCCAGAGAACTGACCGCCATACCCACTGTCTGCTGCTGATTCAACATGTTAAATAGGTCACAGGCGAGCCACTGATCTTAGTGCATATGCCCAATCTCAGTGCATACCCCCAATCTCAAACTGTGTCAGGAATCAGTGATGGTGTAACACTATGCAGTAGTGCTATCTATAATTAAGGCTACATTATATTACGTTTCCAGTGGGCTCTAAGTGTTTGCTTGCTCCAAGAATACCTATTACCTGTCATATAGCAGGTAATAATGTCAAATCAGCACAAATGGGAGAGCAGACTAATGATGGGTTAACGTTCAAGTATATCTACCTCCGCCAAGGAGGTTATGTTTTCGTCGCCATTTGTCTGTCTGTTTGTCTGTCTGTGAGCAAGATAACTCGAAAAGTACTACATGGATTTGGATGACATTTTCAGACAATGTGGGTATTAGACCAAGGAACAGATGATTACATTTTGGTGGTGATCTGGAACACTGGGATTTGTTTTGGGTCAGTGATCCTATATTGCCCTGGCAGAGGACTGTGCTCTCCGAGTGCTTTTCTAGTTGACTAAAAGGATCCACCTCTATTTCCTCTAGGCCAATGTGCCCCCCACTTGCTGTGTCAACAAACTTTCAACCCTTAGGGGTCACAGCTAAAGCTTTTTTCCTTCTTACCTTTGATGGTTAACTAATGGATTTAATTCTGATAGTTTTGGGACTGTGTTTACAATGTAGGCAATTGTATACAAACAATGTACATGCTGAACAGAGTTTTGGTTGTTTTTTGTAATAAAGGCACACCAGGCAACATTTTAGTTTTTAGATGAATTTACTACTTTGTGGTCACTTCAATGGTTAAATGGCTCATTCTGTGGTGAATGAAGGCTCTCTCAGCTGACCCCGTGGCTTCTTTGTGCAATTACAACGCTTTTAATTTCATGACAGCACACTAATGTCAAATGAAACTACAATGCTTCTAATTTCATGACGGCACACTAATGTCAAATGAAACTACAAAGCTTTTAATTTCATGACGGCACACTAATGTCAAATGAAACCGAAACTGAGTGAAACCGAAATCAAAAGCATTACTTTGTAAGTCAGCATAACTCTTCACAAATTATCATCGCTGGTTGCTATTCTATTTTTTAGTTTGCAAACAGACACACCTGTGTTGGTGAGAAATTACGATGTTTTGTTAGTTTGTGAGCTCCATGGGTAAAAAATATATATATATATATATTATATTTTATGTGTTACCGCTGTGATTTTATGGTTGCTATTCCTATTATTAATATAATGTTATTATTACTGACTTCATTTAATTTTTATTAGATTTTTTTGTAAGTTGCTTTTAAGGCCAAGACATTTCATTATAAATATAATAAATAAATTAAAAATTATATAAATTAAATATAATATACAACCTGACCATACTCTTTGTTTTTGTCTGGATTTTATGTCTTTTAAAATAACAAAAAATGTATTCGGGTAGGACTACACAGAGCTATACGGGTCTCTGAAACTACAGTAGTGGCAGTAATGAGTCTAGGCTCTACTGTAGTAGTTATAGCAGTGGTAGGCCTATTAGGCTGACTCAGACATGCCCACCCAAAACACTAAAGGCTACATAGCCTTCTACTGGTTAGTAATTTTCTTTGTTCATTTTATTGCTGCAGTTCATTCTGACTGGTTGTGCACAATAGTTTTCCAGGATTAAGTCTACTTGCCAATCAGTCTTGAGAGAAATGTAGCGTTATAGGTCTTGAGAGCTTGTTTTATGCTGAGAAACTTTTCTTAAAATTAGGAATTAGTTTGTACCTGGACAACAAACTAAACGTATAATTTGCTGAACAACATATACACTCGGTGTTACACATTAAAGGAATATCTTAGTTTGGCTACTTGACGGGAAAAGTGTTACATTTGTTGATTGACCACTGATCTTTTGAGATCAGTGTGATTGACAGATTGTGACACCCGACTACGTTGTTTTTTACTCGTCATTGATGCATCCGGGAACTCCAGAGTTTGATTGACAGTTGTCATGGTAACAGTCCAGGCTGTCGCCATTTTGTCAGTAGCGTTTTTTTTTTACCTTTTCAAATGTTTTCCCTTCCCGCCGGAATAATGCAGTCATTTTTTATACCTGTGACAATTGTCTTGAAAGCAATGCGTCGACTGGATCGGATTGAGAAAATTAAGAGTCGAACGATATAGCACAGTTGTTCTATCTTTAGGCGGCGCCGAACTAACATAGTTGTCCGTGTCTCGGGTCTACCGGGCCGGTTCGCTGCGCAGGTTTGGAACGCGCGCCATTTTGTGAAAATTGACATAAAATCTTGTTCAAACTAAGGATTTTATCTGACGGTAGTGTCATCATTTCCGATGTTTTTTGGGTAGTGTGCGTCGCCGATTACACTTAATGACAAGTGGGAGTATTGTCTGGATTTAATTTTCTCTAAAACGAACAATCTGAATGTGTTTTACGAACGGTATAATAGACAGCTGGCTAGCTTGCTAGCTAGCAAGCTAGTTAGCCACGTTTGTTAGCTAAAGTCACCGAGCAAACTAGCAGGCTAGCTGAACTGGCTGGCTAGCTTGCATTCGGGTGATGATAGCTACAGTTTAGAAGTTGGGCCACTAACTAAGGATGACTGTCGCAGAGGCAGTTTCGATAATAGTATATTCAGTCTGGAAGGGTATTTTTTAGTTGCTGTAAGAGGAAGGAGAAGGTATTCTCTCTAAATACCTAGCTAGCTAGCGGGTTCAAAATTTTGGGTGTCTCATTGGAAGTAACGATAGAGAAGCTGGATAAGTTCCTTCACCATATTGGTTCTGGCACTTTAAATGAAGATCGTACCATCAAAGGTGAGTAATGATTGAAAAATTGGACAGTATTTCTCTCGAATTCGTTGGGTGGTGTACGGATGGATGCTTGTGAGTTGGATCTTCAGTAACGTTGGTGGTACTGGTTTGTCATCAGTGTATTCACTAGCTAGCTGACAACTGAGCAGGGTATGATGGCTAGCAAGCTGCTGGCCAGATGATGTCGACAGATTTGTCACCAGCTTTGTGGCTACCCTAGTCGCTTAGCGCAGATCTAATGTATGAATTTGCTGGTTGCTTTTCTTAAATACCATTAATATACTGTAGGGGCAAAATGTTAGTCGTGAAGTCGTGTTGAAATTAAACGCTGACCGTAATATTGGCAAGCGATGTTAAGCAAGCTCGCTAAAGATAGCAACCTTGCTAGCTGGCTAGCTGGTTAACTTGCATCAGCTCGCGGACTTTTAACGTTGCCCGCTAGCTAGCTCGCTTGCTAACTAGTTCTTGGGCGATGGTGGTTATTATGATCGTTATGAGGTTTGGTTCTTAGATTTCCATGTGAATAAGTATATCTATTACTGTATAATTGGATCGAAATAACCCTAGCTAGTATAACTACTGGCAAACGTTGGTTAGCAAAGAGTGATGTCATGACATCACCACGAATTAATCGCGGGTAACGTTAAGGTTAGCCATCGCTAACTTAGCTGATGGTATCGTTGCCGATTGAAAGCACAATGTAATATTATCAAAATATTTTACATGTAACCTTCAGTACATTCTCACCTTCGTTACTGTTTACATGTTGTTATTAAGCAAGGAGGTGTTTTTCATATGCCAACACGAAGTGAATTCAACACCTAGGTCATGGAACCGTATGATGTGAATATGTTATTCTAAAGTTAGCTAGCCATTATTTACCAATATCATTCATGTCATTTAGCTTCTCTAATACTCATGAACGAGTAGTCAACCAGTCAGGAATCCACGAAATGAATGTCCGTTCAGTCACCCTAGCTGTCAGCTGGGAAAGTCTTCAAGACAGTAACGTTAACTCAGTTTTGAATGTATTGTAACGCTGTGGTTTTACTAGGAGGCAAGCATTCTGAATATATGGCAACCTGGTTTATTGAATTTACTTGCTATGGTTAGCTGTTAATTCAAGGGTGCCATTGTAGTTGTGTCGCATGGCTAGCACTGCACCTAGTTGGCTTTCTTTACAGATGTCACATATGGTGTGAAGCTAGTTAGATCGCTAGCAAGGTAAACAGTTGGTGGTCAGCAAACAATAGATTAGTTGTCGCTGGATGTATCGAAAATACCTCTGCATGGGTTGTCACGCTTGTCAACAGTAACCTAACGTTACCTATTGTACCAGATCCAGTGTCATGCTATGAGACACCTCTGTTCTAAAAATATCATTGTCTCCTCATATCAGGTGAGTAGATATTAATTGATGTTGGCCAACTGGTGACTGAACACAGACATTGGACAACTGAACCGCATGTTTTCAGACTTATTTGCTACTTGCTTGTTGTTGTGAACTGAATACCCAGATGTTGTCTGGATTACAACCCTATACAGTTGTCAGTCGCTGAATAACACGTTGTCCACATATGTCGCTTTTCATAACAGTCACCTTATGATGTTTGCATGTTTGTTTGTTCATGGCAGCAAGGCTAGGCTAAATTCTGAATGAGAGGAGGATAACTTGTCCAATTGGAATGTTTCAGAAACCACTAGGCTACCATGCAGGTGATAACGGGTGGGCCCATCAGGCCTACATGAAGCGTGTCAGTTGTTGGTTACTGTTCATGAGATGGTGATGATGTAGATTAAGAATTGTATTGAAAAAAAGAATGAATTGAATTTTTGAACTGCAGTGAGATGATATATGGCCTACATCACTTGGCAAATAGGCTGCAGTCTGTGTCTTCAATGAATACAAACCTTTTCAGATACACCACATTGTAATGTAGGCCTAGCGATTCTAATAGGCCTATGCAAAATGTTTAAGCTTTTCACCTTCTATAGAACTGTCAACTGACTCTTTTGATGCCATTGCTAGTGTGGACAGTGTCTTTGGGTGCGCAGTTTATTTCTGGTGTTGATTGAACATTGTTTTTCTTTACCCTGGAAACGGGGCTTATTGAATGTTGTCGGGTGACCTTCATGGTTGAATGTTGGACCACAGGGTGATGATGAGTGGTGCATCACTGCTATGAAGTCTGGCTTTGGCCCTTACTGTGTGTCTGTAGTTTTCCCCACACATGACATACAGTACAACATAGTGGATTCATGATGACTCAGCATTGCCTGTGGTTCTCAGAAAGATGCTTTGCCATGCCTCCTCAGCCACCTGCGAGTGTTGATCTGGAGAGAAGGACACAGACCCTGAACACACACACACACACACACACACACACACAAAGTGTGGTGGTAACTCCATTCACCCACTCACTTGCTCCTGTACCACCTGTACCACCTCAACTCAGATGCCAGTAGTTTTGGGTGCTGCGCTGTGGCTGTCACTACGGCAACCCAGTGCACTCCCTCAGGCCTGAGGTGTCTGCCATGTATGAAGCGTTGTTTAGAGCATGGCCTTCTCAACCCAAGAGGCTGAGGGGGCCCTGAGGGCCTAGCCTAATCTGTGGTAAGACTTGCTGAGCATTTAGTGTTTACTGTGGTAAGACCTGTTGAGCATTTTGTCATCAGACTGAGTTTTTAGGCTGACATAAGACCAGTCATCAGACTAAGCGCTTAGTTTTGGCGGCCGTGATCTGTGGTGACTGAATGTGTCCTGATGAGCTGAGTTGGCACAAAGGGTTCATATGGAGATGGAGTATTCCAGCTTCCTGGGTCTGACTAGTACTGAGCTCTGTCTGGGTGGACGCTCTGATGT
>PYXC01002653.1:0-73510 GCA_015244755.2 Tenualosa ilisha
CACAAATCTATTAAATTATCCTATAATTTGGACCTACAACAAGTCAATTTTTTAGACACAATTATTTTTAAAGGGCGAGATTTTGATGTTACCAAGACCTTAAAGCTCGAAGGTTTATTTTAAAGAAACGGACCCCATGCCCTCTTATTCAAGTCCAGTTTTCATCCCAAACATACCTTCGGGGGGATTCTTAAATCGCAGCTCTTGAGGTTTCACCGGATTTGCAGTCAGGAGGAGCATTTTTGGGAAGCGACTAAGACCCTCTTTAAAGTTTTACGAAAGAGAGGATACTCACGTTCCTTCCTGCGGCGAGGTCTTCGCTCATTTCGGGAACCTAAAGAAAAAGAAACAAAAGAGTTACTCCCCCTGATTACCACATATTCCAAAATTAGTGTACAACTTAATAGAACGGTTAAATCTAACTTCAACAGATTTATTAAAGACACCCAGGTGCTACAAAAGGTCAAAGTCATCTCGGCATTTAGGAGGAATCGTAATCTGCAGGACATTTTGGTCCATAGTAAATTGCCTCGAATACAATCTAGGCAGAAACCTCCTTACTGTCCAGAATTCCAACATAAAAAATGGATCAGGAACCACCAAACAAAACAAATATTTAAGATTTGGCCTGCTCCCGATCCACGGACACAAAACTGTATTTATCTTATATATTGTATTAGATGTGGATCCCAATATGTGGGAGAGACTAAAAACACTATACTTAAACGATTATGTCAACATCGATACAATATTAGAAATCAAAAGGAAAAAGATACTCACCTTGTGAAACATTTCCTTACCCACGGCCTTCAATGCCTCCGAGTGATGGTCCTCCAACATAACTCCCTGTGGAAAGATAAACAAAGGAAACATGTTGAACACAAATGGATCAAAAAACTAGGAACGGGGTACCCGGGGGGCCTCAATGAGTAGCGGGGGGCTTGACCCTCTCTGGGAAGGACCGTGCCTAACGTGAACCCCGGCCTCGCTGGGACTCCCTTACCTCCTTCCCATCCCATTTGACCTTGCCTAAACCTAACCTCAACCCCTTACCTATGCCTTAACCTAACCCCTACCCTGAACCTAACCCTAACCCCAACCCCATCCCTAAACCTAACCCCAACCCTTCCCTTAACCTAACCCTAACCCTAGACCCTTCCCTAAACCTAACCCTACCCCAGACCTAACCCTAACCCCATCCCCATCCCTTACCCTAACTTCTATTCCTTGTCCTAACTTTACCCTAATCTTTGATCCTCCCCTAAACCTAACCCTATCCTAAATCTAACCTTAACCCCAACCCTACCCCTAAACCTAACCCTAATCCTAACCCCATCCCTAAACCTAACCCGAAACCCTTCCTTACCCTGAACCGGTCCTAACCCTATCCTATCCTCAACCCCTACTTCCTAAGTGTTTTCCTACCCCCTTCCCTTCCCCCTAGTCCTGGCTTGGTTGGGGCCGCGGATATTTTTTAATCCTAACCCTAACCCTAACCCTAACCCTAACCCTAACCCTAACCCTAACCCTAGGGAATAGCTCCGCCCCCGAAGGAGTTACCGGATCGAGCGTCATATCAATGGAAGGCTGGGCACAAGGAATCCGGGGAACTTGGAAGTATGTCTCTAGGACCTTCCCAGCCGAAGCTATGGCCGAAAACTCCTATGGTAGGGGGTACCATAGGGGGTTTTATCCCTATAACCTAACCCTAACCCTAACCCTAACCCTAACCCTAAATCCTAACCCTAACCCTAACCAAAGAGTTTACGCTAAAGAGTAACGCTAAATTTCCCCAAAATAGGGTCACCAAAAGTAGGTACCAATCGACTCCAAATGGCCTGAAACGTGCTTCTAACATATTTCTTTTTTTTTTTGGCGTTTGGACTTAGAAAAATTTTCAACATTTTCGTTAACATTGAAGTCAATGGGCGAAAACGGTTTTTCGTTCATATCTCCGGAACGGAAGGTCGTAGAGACTTGAAACCAAGATCCGCCTGCCCATTTTCGGGTGCGCTGAACACGCCAGACGTGGTCCCATGTCTCTACGACCTTCCGTTCCGGAGATACGGCCAAAATAACGCTATTTCCGGGAATAGCTCCGCCCCCGAAGGAGTTACCGGATCGAGCGTCATATCAATGGAAAGGCCTGGGCACAAGGAATCCGGGGAACTTGGAAGTATGTCTCTAGGACCTTCCCAGCCGAAGCTATGGCCGAAAACTCCTATGGTAGGGGGTACCATAGGGGGTTTTATCCCTATACCCTAACCCTAACCCTAACCCTAACCCTAGGAAATGACTTGAAGAATTAAAGATTAAAGCATTCTTACTCCAATAAGGCTAATTTTAGCTAATTTCAACCTCATTGGAGAAGAGGGGCTTGCAGGCAATCCAGGGATGGACAGTGCCTAACTCGTTGCTGGCAGTGATGCCAGCACGAGGATCGTAATAAATCCTAACCCTAACCCTAACCAAAGAGTTTACGCTAAAGAGTAACGCTAAATTTCCCCCAAAATAGGGTCACCAAAAGTAGGTACCAATCGACTCCAAATGGCCTGAAACGTGCTTCTAACATATTTCTTTTTTTTTTTGGCGTTTGGACTTAGAAAAATTTTCAACATTTTTCGTTAACATTGAAGTCAATGGGCGAAAACGGTTTTTCGTTCATATCTCCGGAACGGAAGGTCGTAGAGACTTGAAACCAAGATCCGCCTGCCCATTTTCGGGTGCGCTGAACACGCCAGACGTGGTCCCATGTCTCTACGACCTTCCGTTCCGGAGATACGGCCAAAATAACGCTATTTCCGGGAATAGCTCCGCCCCGAAGGAGTTACCGGATCGAGCGTCATATCAATGGAAAGGCCTGGGCACAAGGAATCCGGGGAACTTGGAAGTATGTCTCTAGGACCTTCCCAGCCGAAGCTATGGCCGAAAACTCCTATGGTAGGGGGTACCATAGGGGGTTTTATCCCTATAACCTAACCCTAACCCTAACCCTAACCCTAAATCCTAACCCTAACCCTAACCAAAGAGTTTACGCTAAAGAGTAACGCTAAATTTCCCCCAAAATAGGGTCACCAAAAGTAGGTACCAATCGACTCCAAATGGCCTGAAACGTGCTTCTAACATATTTCTTTTTTTTTTTGGCGTTTGGACTTAGAAAAATTTTCAACATTTTTCGTTAACATTGAAGTCAATGGGCGAAAACGGTTTTTCGTTCATATCTCCGGAACGGAAGGTCGTAGAGACTTGAAACCAAGATCCGCCTGCCCATTTTCGGGTGCGCTGAACACGCCAGACGTGGTCCCATGTCTCTACGACCTTCCGTTCCGGAGATACGGCCAAAATAACGCTATTTCCGGGAATAGCTCCGCCCCCGAAGGAGTTACCGGATCGAGCGTCATATCAATGGAAAGGCCTGGGCACAAGGAATCCGGGGAACTTGGAAGTATGTCTCTAGGACCTTCCCAGCCGAAGCTATGGCCGAAAACTCCTATGGTAGGGGGTACCATAGGGGGTTTTATCCCTATACCCTAACCCTAACCCTAACCCTAACCCTAGGAAAATGACTTGAAGAATTAAAGATTAAAGCATTCTTACTCCAATAAGGCTAATTTTAGCTAATTTCAACCTCATTGGAGAAGAGGGCTTGCAGGCAATCCAGGGATGGACAGTGCCTAACTCGTTGCTGGCAGTGATGCCAGCACGAGGATCGTAATAAATCCTAACCCTAACCCTAACCAAAGAGTTTACGCTAAAGAGTAACGCTAAATTTCCCCCAAAATAGGGTCACCAAAAGTAGGTACCAATCGACTCCAAATGGCCTGAAACGTGCTTCTAACATATTTCTTTTTTTTTTTGGGCGTTTGGACTTAGAAAAATTTTCAACATTTTTCGTTAACATTGAAGTCAATGGGCGAAAACGGTTTTTCGTTAATATCGCCGGAACGGAAGGTCGTAGAGACTTGAAACCAAGATCCGCCTGCCCATTTTCGGGTGCGCTGAACACGCCAGACGTGGTCCCATGTCTCTACGACCTTCCGTTCCGGAGATACGGCCAAAATAACGCTATTTCCGGGAATAGCTCCGCCCCCGAAGGAGTTACCGGATCGAGCGTCATATCAATGGAAAGGCCTGGGCACAAGGAATCCGGGGAACTTGGAAGTATGTCTCTAGGACCTTCCCAGCCGAAGCTATGGCCGAAAACTCCTATGGTAGGGGGTACCATAGGGGGTTTTATCCCTATAACCTAACCCTAACCCTAACCCTAACCCTAACCCTAACCAAAGAGTTTACGCTAAAGAGTAACGCTAAATTTCCCCCAAAATAGGGTCACCAAAAGTAGGTACCAATCGACTCCAAATGGCCTGAAACGTGCTTCTAACATATTTCTTTTTTTTTTTGGCGTTTGGACTTAGAAAAATTTTCAACATTTTTCGTTAACATTGAAGTCAATGGGCGAAAACGGTTTTTCGTTCATATCTCCGGAACGGAAGGTCGTAGAGACTTGAAACCAAGATCCGCCTGCCCATTTTCGGGTGCGCTGAACACGCCAGACGTGGTCCCATGTCTCTACGACCTTCCGTTCCGGAGATACGGCCAAAATAACGCTATTTCCGGGAATAGCTCCGCCCCCGAAGGAGTTACCGGATCGAGCGTCATATCAATGGAAAGGCCTGGGCACAAGGAATCCGGGGAACTTGGAAGTATGTCTCTAGGACCTTCCCAGCCGAAGCTATGGCCGAAAACTCCTATGGTAGGGGGTACCATAGGGGGTTTTATCCCTATAACCTAACCCTAACCCTAACCCTAACCCTAAATCCTAACCCTAACCCTAACCAAAGAGTTTACGCTAAAGAGTAACGCTAAATTTCCCCCAAAATAGGGTCACCAAAAGTAGGTACCAATCGACTCCAAATGGCCTGAAACGTGCTTCTAACATATTTCTTTTTTTTTTTGGCGTTTGGACTTAGAAAAATTTTCAACATTTTTCGTTAACATTGAAGTCAATGGGCGAAAACGGTTTTTCGTTCATATCTCCGGAACGGAAGGTCGTAGAGACTTGAAACCAAGATCCGCCTGCCCATTTTCGGGTGCGCTGAACACGCCAGACGTGGTCCCATGTCTCTACGACCTTCCGTTCCGGAGATACGGCCAAAATAACGCTATTTCCGGGAATAGCTCCGCCCCCGAAGGAGTTACCGGATCGAGCGTCATATCAATGGAAAGGCCTGGGCACAAGGAATCCGGGGAACTTGGAAGTATGTCTCTAGGACCTTCCCAGCCGAAGCTATGGCCGAAAACTCCTATGGTAGGGGGTACCATAGGGGGTTTTATCCCTATACCCTAACCCTAACCCTAACCCTAACCCTAGGAAAATGACTTGAAGAATTAAAGATTAAAGCATTCTTACTCCAATAAGGCTAATTTTAGCTAATTTCAACCTCATTGGAGAAGAGGGGCTTGCAGGCAATCCAGGGATGGACAGTGCCTAACTCGTTGCTGGCAGTGATGCCAGCACGAGGATCGTAATAAATCCTAACCCTAACCCTAACCAAAGAGTTTACGCTAAAGAGTAACGCTAAATTTCCCCCAAAATAGGGTCACCAAAAGTAGGTACCAATCGACTCCAAATGGCCTGAAACGTGCTTCTAACATATTTCTTTTTTTTTTTGGCGTTTGGACTTAGAAAAATTTTCAACATTTTTCGTTAACATTGAAGTCAATGGGCGAAAACGGTTTTTCGTTCATATCTCCGGAACGGAAGGTCGTAGAGACTTGAAACCAAGATCCGCCTGCCCATTTTCGGGTGCGCTGAACACGCCAGACGTGGTCCCATGTCTCTACGACCTTCCGTTCCGGAGATACGGCCAAAATAACGCTATTTCCGGGAATAGCTCCGCCCCCGAAGGAGTTACCGGATCGAGCGTCATATCAATGGAAAGGCCTGGGCACAAGGAATCCGGGGAACTTGGAAGTATGTCTCTAGGACCTTCCCAGCCGAAGCTATGGCCGAAAACTCCTATGGTAGGGGGTACCATAGGGGGTTTTATCCCTATAACCTAACCCTAACCCTAACCCTAACCCTAACCCTAACCCTTCTGAAATGCATGCGGGGAAAGGAGCACTCAAAGTCGGGTAGGCAGCCAGATGATATTGGGTAACTTGGAAGTCGACTTCCAAGTCCACTTAGATCCAGGCAGGGACCCTCCTCTGAAATGCCTGCGGGGAAAGGAGCACTCAAAGGCGGGTAGGCAGCCAGGTGATAGTCGGTAACTTGGAGGTCGACTTCCAAGTCTTCCACTTAGATCCAGGCAGGGACCCTCCTCTGAAATGCCTGCGGGGAAAGGAGCACTCAAAGTCGGGTAGGCAGCCAGATGATATTGGGTAACTTGGAAGTCGACTTCCAAGTCCACTTAGATCCAGGCAGGGACCCTCCTCTGAAATGCCTGCGGGGAAAGGAGCACTCAAAGGCGGGTAAACATGGAAGGTGGTGTCCGGAATTGCACCCTCCACTTACATATATACTACCAAAGAACCAGTCTTAAGCACCCTTCCACCATCCATATTGTGCCCGACTAATGCACTCTCCCTGAGGTTCATGTTTGGGGCACAGGGCCTTGGGAATTTCTACCCATGGTCAACCTAAATTAATGTTACAAAAGGGCAACCTCTGCATGCACAATTGCTACTTTGACTTCCAAGTCTTCTACTTAGATCCAGGCAGGGACTCTCTTCTGAAATGCCTGCGGGGAAAGGAGCACTCAAAGTCGGGTAGGCAGCCAGATGATATTGGGTAACTTGGAAGTCGACTTCCAAGTCCACTTAGATCCAGGCAGGGACTCTCTTCTGAAATGCCTGCGGGGAAAGGAGCACTCAAAGTCGGGTAGGCAGCCAGATGATATTGGGTAACTTGGAAGTCGACTTCCAAGTCCACTTAGATCCAGGCAGGGACTCTCTTCTGAAATGCCTGCGTGGAAAGGAGCACTCAAAGTCGGGTAGGCAGCCAGATGATATTGGGTAACTTGGAAGTCGACTTCCAAGTCCACTTAGATCCAGGCAGGGACCCTCCTCTGAAATGCCTGCGGGGAAAGGAGCACTCAAAGTCGGGTAGGCAGCCAGGTGATAGTCGGTAACTTGGAAGTCGACTTCTAAGTCTTCCACTTAGATCCAGGCAGGGACCCTCCTCTGAAATGCCTGCGGGGAAAGGAGCACTCAAAGGCGGGTAAACATGGAAGGTGGTGTCCGGAATTGCACCCTCCACTTACATATATACTACCAAAGAACCAGTCTTAAGCACCCTTCCACCATCCATATTGTGCCCGACTAATGCACTCTCCCTGAGGGTTCATGTTTGGGGCACAGGGCCTTGGGAATTTCTACCCATGGTCAACCTAAATTAATGTTACAAAAGGGCAACCTCTGCACCCACAATTGCTACCTTGACATCCAAATCTTCCACTTAGATCCAGGCAGGGACTCTCCTCTGAAATGCCTGCAGGGAAAGGAGCACTCAAAGGCGGGTAGGCAGCCAGGTGATATTGGGTAACTTGGAAGTCGACTTCCAAGTCCACTTAGATCCAGGCAGGGACTCTCTTCTGAAATGCCTGCGGGGAAAGGAGCACTCAAAGGCGGGTAAACATGGAAGGTGGTGTCCGGAATTGCACCTTCCACTTACATATATACTACCAAAGAACCAGTCTTAAGCACCCTTCCACCATCCATATTGTGCCCGACTAATGCACTCTCCCTGAGGGTTCATGTTTGGGGCACAGGGCCTTGGGAATTTCTACCCATGGTCAACCTAAATGAATGTTACAAAAGGGCAACCTCTGCACCCACAATTGCTACCTTGACATCCAAGTTTTCCACTTAGATCCAGGCAGGGGCTCTCTTCTGAAATGCCTGCGGGGAAAGGAGCACTCAAAGGCGGGTAGGCAGCCAGGTGATAGTCGGTAACTTGGAAGTCGACTTCTAAGTCTTCCACTTAGATCCAGGCAGGGACCCTCCTCTGAAATGCCTGCGGGGAAAGGAGCACTCAAAGGCGGGTAAAGATGGAAGGTGGTTTTCCGTAATTGCATCTTCCACTTACACAATAACCACCTGAGATTCAGTTGGACTTCAACTTTTAACACTTACATCCAGGCAGGGACCCTCCTCTGAAATGTATGCGGGGAAAGGAGCACTCAAAGGCGGGTAGGCAGCCAGATGATATTGGGTAACTTGGAAGTCGACTTCCAAGTCCACTTAGATCCAGGCAGGGAACCTCCTCTGAAATGTATGCGGGGAAAGGAGTACCCAAAGGCGGGTAGGTAGCCAGGTGATATTGGGTAACTTGGAAGTCGACTTCCAAGTGTTCCACTTAGATCCAGGCAGGGACCCTCCTCTGAAATGCCTGTGGGGAAAGGAGCACTCAAAGGCGGGTAGGCAACCAGGTGATAGTCGGTAACTTGGAAGTCGACTTCTAAGTCTTCCACTTAGATCCAGGCAGGGACTCTCCTCTGAAATGCCTGCGGGGAAAGGAGCACTCAAAGGCGGGTAGACATGGAAGGTGGTTTTCCGGAATTGCATCTTCCACTTACACAATAACTACCTGAGATTCCGTTGGACTTCAACTTTTAACACTTACATCCAGGCAGGCACCCTCCTCTGAAATGTATGCGGGGAAAGGTGTACCCAAAGGCGGGTAGGCAGCCAGGTGATAGTCGGTAACTTGGAGGTCGACTTCCAAGTCTTCCACTTAGATCCAGGCAGGGACTCTCTTCTGAAATGCCTGCGGGGAAAGGAGCACTCAAAGGCGGGTAAACATGGAAGGTGGTGTCCGGAATTGCACCTTCCACTTACATATATACTACCAAAGAACCAGTCTTAAGCACCCTTCCACCATCCATATTGTGCCCGACTAATGCACTCTCCCTGAGGGTTCATGTTTGGGGCACAGGGCCTTGGGAATTTCTACCCATGGTCAACCTAAATTAATGTTACAAAAGGGCAACCTCTGCATCCACAATTGCTACCTTGACATCCAAGTCTTCCACTTAGATCCAGGCAGGGACTCTCTTCTGAAATGTATGCGGGGAAAGGAGCACTCAAAGGCGGGTAGGCAGCCAGGTGATGGTCGGTAACTTGGAGGTCGACTTCCAAGTCTTCCACTTAGATCCAGGCAGGGACTCTCTTCTGAAATGCCTGCGGGGAAAGGAGCACTCAAAGGCGGGTAGGCAGCCAGGTGATAGTCGGTAACTTGGAGGTCGACTTCCAAGTCTTCCACTTAGATCCAGGCAGGGACCCTCCTCTGAAATGCCTGCGGGGAAAGGAGCACTCAAAGGCGGGTAAACATGGAAGGTGGTGTCCGGAATTGCACCTTCCACTTACATATATACTACCAAAGAACCAGTCTTAAGCACCCTTCCACCATCCATATTGTGCCCGACTAATGCACTCTCCCTGAGGGTTCATGTTTGGGGCACAGGGCCTTGGGAATTTCTACCCATGGTCAACCTAAATGAATGTTACAAAAGGGCAACCTCTGCATGCACAATTGCTACTTTGACATCCAAGTCTTCTACTTAGATCCAGGCAGGGACTCTCTTCTGAAATGCATGCGGGGAAAGGAGCACTCAAAGTCGGGTAGGCAGCCAGATGATATTGGGTAACTTGGAAGTCGACTTCCAAGTCCACTTAGATCCAGGCAGGGACCCTCCTCTGAAATGCCTGCGGGGAAAGGAGCACTCAAAGGCGGGTAGGCAGCCAGGTGATAGTCGGTAACTTGGAGGTCGACTTCCAAGTCTTCCACTTAGATCCAGGCAGGGACTCTCTTCTGAAATGCCTGCGGGGAAAGGAGCACTCAAAGGCGGGTAGGCAGCCAGGTGATAGTCGGTAACTTGGAGGTCGACTTCCAAGTCTTCCACTTAGATCCAGGCAGGGACTCTCTTCTGAAATGCCTGCGGGGAAAGGAGCACTCAAAGGCGGGTAAACATGGAAGGTGTTGTCCGGAATTGCACCTTCCACTTACATATATACTACCAAAGAACCAGTTTTAAATGATTGTTACAAAAGGGCAACCTCTGCATCCACAATTGCTACCTTGACATCCAAGTCTTCCACTTAGATCCAGGCAGGGACTCTCCTCTGAAATGCCTGCGGGAAAAGGAGCACTCAAAGGCGGGTAAAGATGGAAGGTGGTTTTCCGTAATTGCATCTTCCACTTACACAATAACCACCTGAGATTCAGTTGGACTTCAACTTTTAACACTTACATCCAGGCAGGGACCCTCCTCTGAAATGTATGCGGGGAAAGGAGCACCCAAAGTCGGGTAGGCAGGAAGATGATATTTGGTAACTTGGAAGTCAACTTTCTGGATCTCATTCTGCCACCTTGTGGCCATGTGGTGACATTACACTATCAATTTTTAAAAACTGCAAAAAAGATAGTTAAATGTTATATTTTTTGGATGAAACTACCTGTATAAACAGCAAACATTTTTTATAATTTGTCCAATTTTTTTTGTACATTTCTGTAAATCCTTAGGCGTTTATATGTAATTTACAGAACTACTACTTGTAACTGCGCGGAATTTTCCGGCACCCATTGACTTAACATTGAGTGCGCTAGTTGTATTCGCTAACCTTGTAATTATGGTAGCCTTTGTGTAAAAAATTACACAACTACTACCAAAAATTACAAGAAAGCTGCGTGCAATTACGTAACTGCCTCCCCGTGATCATAACCCTAACCCTAACCCTAACCCTAAATCCTAACCCTAACCCTAACCAAAGAGTTTACGCTAAAGAGTAACGCTAAATTTCCCCCAAAATAGGGTCACCAAAAGTAGGTACCAATCGACTCCAAATGGCCTGAAACGTGCTTCTAACATATTTCTTTTTTTTTTTGGCGTTTGGACTTAGAAAAATTTTCAACATTTTTCGTTAACATTGAAGTCAATGGGCGAAAACGGTTTTTCGTTCATATCTCCGGAACGGAAGGTCGTAGAGACTTGAAACCAAGATCCGCCTGCCCATTTTCGGGTGCGCTGAACACGCCAGACGTGGTCCCATGTCTCTACGACCTTCCGTTCCGGAGATACGGCCAAAATAACGCTATTTCCGGGAATAGCTCCGCCCCCGAAGGAGTTACCGGATCGAGCGTCATATCAATGGAAAGGCCTGGGCACAAGGAATCCGGGGAACTTGGAAGTATGTCTCTAGGACCTTCCCAGCCGAAGCTATGGCCGAAAACTCCTATGGTAGGGGTACCATAGGGGGTTTTATCCCTATACCCTAACCCTAACCCTAACCCTAACCCTAGGAAAATGACTTGAAGAATTAAAGATTAAAGCATTCTTACTCCAATAAGGCTAATTTTAGCTAATTTCAACCTCATTGGAGAAGAGGGGCTTGCAGGCAATCCAGGGATGGACAGTGCCTAACTCGTTGCTGGCAGTGATGCCAGCACGAGGATCGTAATAAATCCTAACCCTAACCCTAACCAAAGAGTTTACGCTAAAGAGTAACGCTAAATTTCCCCCAAAATAGGGTCACCAAAAGTAGGTACCAATCGACTCCAAATGGCCTGAAACGTGCTTCTAACATATTTCTTTTTTTTTTTGGCGTTTGGACTTAGAAAAATTTTCAACATTTTTCGTTAACATTGAAGTCAATGGGCGAAAACGGTTTTTCGTTCATATCTCCGGAACGGAAGGTCGTAGAGACTTGAAACCAAGATCCGCCTGCCCATTTTCGGGTGCGCTGAACACGCCAGACGTGGTCCCATGTCTCTACGACCTTCCGTTCCGGAGATACGGCCAAAATAACGCTATTTCCGGGAATAGCTCCGCCCCCGAAGGAGTTACCGGATCGAGCGTCATATCAATGGAAAGGCCTGGGCACAAGGAATCCGGGGAACTTGGAAGTATGTCTCTAGGACCTTCCCAGCCGAAGCTATGGCCGAAAACTCCTATGGTAGGGGGTACCATAGGGGGTTTTATCCCTATAACCTAACCCTAACCCTAACCCTAACCCTAACCCTAAATCCTAACCCTAACCCTAACCAAAGAGTTTACGCTAAAGAGTAACGCTAAATTTCCCCCAAAATAGGGTCACCAAAAGTAGGTACCAATCGACTCCAAATGGCCTGAAACGTGCTTCTAACATATTTCTTTTTTTTTTGGCGTTTGGACTTAGAAAAATTTTCAACATTTTTCGTTAACATTGAAGTCAATGGGCGAAAACGGTTTTTCGTTCATATCTCCGGAACGGAAGGTCGTAGAGACTTGAAACCAAGATCCGCCTGCCCATTTTCGGGTGCGCTGAACACGCCAGACGTGGTCCCATGTCTCTACGACCTTCCGTTCCGGAGATACGGCCAAAATAACGCTATTTCCGGGAATAGCTCCGCCCCCGAAGGAGTTACCGGATCGAGCGTCATATCAATGGAAAGGCCTGGGCACAAGGAATCCGGGGAACTTGGAAGTATGTCTCTAGGACCTTCCCAGCCGAAGCTATGGCCGAAAACTCCTATGGTAGGGGGTACCATAGGGGGTTTTATCCCTATACCCTAACCCTAACCCTAACCCTAACCCTAGGAAAATGACTTGAAGAATTAAAGATTAAAGCATTCTTACTCCAATAAGGCTAATTTTAGCTAATTTCAACCTCATTGGAGAAGAGGGGCTTGCAGGCAATCCAGGGATGGACAGTGCCTAACTCGTTGCTGGCAGTGATGCCAGCACGAGGATCGTAATAAATCCTAACCCTAACCCTAACCAAAGAGTTTACGCTAAAGAGTAACGCTAAATTTCCCCCAAAATAGGGTCACCAAAAGTAGGTACCAATCGACTCCAAATGGCCTGAAACGTGCTTCTAACATATTTCTTTTTTTTTTTGGCGTTTGGACTTAGAAAAATTTTCAACATTTTTCGTTAACATTGAAGTCAATGGGCGAAAACGGTTTTTCGTTCATATCTCCGGAACGGAAGGTCGTAGAGACTTGAAACCAAGATCCGCCTGCCCATTTTCGGGTGCGCTGAACACGCCAGACGTGGTCCCATGTCTCTACGACCTTCCGTTCCGGAGATACGGCCAAAATAACGCTATTTCCGGGAATAGCTCCGCCCCCGAAGGAGTTACCGGATCGAGCGTCATATCAATGGAAAGGCCTGGGCACAAGGAATCCGGGGAACTTGGAAGTATGTCTCTAGGACCTTCCCAGCCGAAGCTATGGCCGAAAACTCCTATGGTAGGGGGTACCATAGGGGGTTTTATCCCTATAACCTAACCCTAACCCTAACCCTAATTAGGATCAGCTAGCATACATTTTGCAATCACCAATTTCAAGCTGCAATCTTTCATTTCACCACTGGATGGCAGATGCGCTCCATGTCCAACTTTTTCTCATTTTCCACATTTTCAACATCTCATTTACAAAAGGGCAACTTCTGCTTCCACAATTTCTACCTTGACATCGAAGTCTTTCACTTAGGTCCAGGCAGGGACTCTTTTCTGAAATGCCTGCGAGGAAAGGAGCACCGAAAGTCGGGTAGGCTGCCAGGTGATACTAAGTAGCCTGGAAGTCAACTTTCAAGTCTTCCACTTATATCCAGGGAGGGACCCTCCTCTGAAATGTATGCAGGGAAAGTAGTACCCAAATTCGAGTTAGGCAGCCAAGAGATATTGGGTAACCATGGAAGTCAACTTCCAAGTCTTCCATTTAGATCCAGGCAGGGACGCTCCTCTGAAATGCCTACGGGGAAAGGAGCATTCAAAGTCGGGTAGACATAGAAGATGGTTTTCCGGAATTGCAACTTCAACTTACATATATACTACCAGAGAACCAGTCTTATGCACCCTTCCGCTATCCATATCTTTCCCTTTTAATGCACTCTCCCTGAGGGTTCATCTTTGGGGCACAGGGCCATGGGAATTTCGACCCATGGTGAACCTAAATGAATCAGTAACAAAAGGGCAACCTCTGCATCCACAATTGCTCCCTTGACATCCAAGTCTTCTACTTAGATCCAGACAGGGCCTTCTGAAATGCCTGTGGGGAAAGGAGCACCCAAAGTTGGGTAGGCAGCCAGAGATATTTGGCAACTTGGAGGTCAACTTCCAAGTCTTCCACTTAGATCCAGGCAGGGACCCTCCTCTGAAATGCCTGGGGGAAAGGAGCACTCAAAGTCGGGTAGACATGGAAGGTGGTTTTCCGGAATTGCAACTTCGACTTACATATATACTACCAGAGAACCAGTCTTATGCACCCTTCCACCATCCATATTGTGCCCGACTAATGCCCTCTCCCTGAGGGCTCATGTTTGGGGCACAGGGCCATGGGAATTTCGACCCATGGTGAACCTAAATGAATCAGTAACAAAAGGGCAACCTCTGCATCCACAATTGCTCCCTTGACATCCAAGTCTTCTACTTAGATCCAGACAGGGCCTTCTGAAATGCCTGTGGGGAAAGGAGCACCCAAAGTTGGGTAGGCAGCCAGAGATATTTGGCAACTTGGAGGTCAACTTCCAAGTCTTCCACTTAGATCCAGGCAGGGACCCTCCTCTGAAATGCCTGGGGGGAAAGGAGCACTCAAAGTCGGGTAGACATGGAAGGTGGTTTTCCGGAATTGCAACTTCGACTTACATATATACTACCAGAGAACCAGTCTTATGCACCCTTCCACCATCCATATTGTGCCCGACTAATGCCCTCTCCCTGAGGGCTCATGTTTGGGGCACAGGGCCATGGGAATTTCTACCCATGGTCAACCTAAATGAATTAGTTACAAAAGGGCAACTTCTGCATCCACAATTGCTACCTTGACATCCAAGTCTTCTACTTAGAGCCAGGCAGGGACTCTCTTCTGAAATGCCTGCGGGGAAAGGAGCACCAAAAGTCGGGTAGGCAGCCAGGTGATATTCAGTAACTTGGAAGTCGACTTCCAACTCTTTGACTTAAATCCAGGCAGGAACCCTCTTATGAAATGCCTGCGGTGAAATGAGCACCCGAATTTGGGTAGACATGGAAGGTTGTTTTTCCTTAATTACAGCGTCCACTTACACATATTCTGCCTGAGAACCAGTCTCAGCCCTCCTATCATCCTTGGGCTCAATTTGACCCCTTTCAATGTTTAACATCTCACAATTCACAAAAGTTCACATGTTTTTTGCCTAATCTTTGGTGACTTTTCCTAATTAATTGAGGGGAACTGGGTAAACTGAAATTTAACTTTAGAAGGCACTACAGGAGCCTACAGACTAAAACCACCAGGTTCAGGAACACCTTTGTCCCCACTGCCGTCACACTACTGAACTCTTTCCCCACTGAACCTCACACTTTGCTGCTATAGCTATGCTGCTATAGCCCTTGGACTGGACATCTGTACATCTGCATATTACCCTTACTATCTCTTCACCTTACATGAATATTGCTCTTCTGCCTATTTATTATTACTACTCTTATCTGTATATAATTTGCTTTTTAACTGTACATACTGCATACTGTATATACTGCAGTTGCTGCTCTTTGCACTTCTGATTAGATGTCAAACTGCATTTCGTTACCTGTATTTGTACATGTGTAATGACAATAAAGTTGAATCTAATCTAATGTAATGTAATCTAATAATACTACTTTAAGTCTTGTATGCATATTGTACACATCTGTGTTCCTTGGGGTCAATGGGGGGGGGGGTGGAAGGTGCCTGGTCTGTCCCTTTCGGAATGACTCAAAGACCACCAACACATGTGTGAAATACAAGAAATACGTCTGTAAGGCACATGCAGAAACCTTGTACTCATTATGTGCACAGTAGTATACACCAGCTGCAGTCAATGAAAGACACTGAGTCAACCTCAGTGAATCAGTTTTAAAAGGGCAACCTCTGCATTCACAAATGCTACCTGAAATACTTCTACTTAGATCCAGGCAAGGACCCTCTTTTGAAATGTCTGCGGAGAAAAGGAGCACCCAAAGTTGAGTAGGCAGCCAGTTGATATTCATTAAGTTGGAAGTCAACTTACAACTCTTTTACTTAAATCCAGGCAAGGAGCCTCTGCTGAAATGTCTGTGGGGAAATGAGCACCCAAAGTTGGCTACCTAGCCCCATGGTTTTCTGGAATTGCTACATATACTTCCACATATGCAACCTGACACCCAGCTTTGTACTTGGAGGTACTCCAGGCCTAGGGATTTGACCTTCTACTGATTGTATTCAGGGATTTTTTTGTGACAAAAGAGAAACTCTTAATAACTCTTATTAAGTTATTTATTAACACAGTTAGATAAACAACTTTGCTGTAATGACTTTGTTAACCATAATCAATTGTTAACCATAATTTAGAGAAAAATGCTAAATTAAAATTTTAAATGAAACTGTTAAATGAAACCCTAACCCTAACCCTAACCCAGATTTAGGCCTTACTGCCGTCTGAGTTACTTGATTTGCTTTATTCATCTGGTATCTCTGACTCCCCTGAGTCCTGGCTCTCTTCACTGGACTCACTGGACTCAGGCTCAGAGCTCTGGGAATCAGGTTTCTCCTGGCCCTGCTCCCTTTCCTCCTTCCCCTCATCCTCCTCCTCAGAGCAATCTGAGCTCCCAGATTCACTGGAGGCACTTTCAGAGATCTCGGACTCAGGTTCCTCCTGGCCCTGCTCCATTTCCTTCTTCTCCTCACCCTCCTGCTCAGAGTAATCTGAGTTTCCAGACTCACTGGAGTCAGACTCAGAGCTACTGGACTCAGACTGTACTTCGTCCTCTACTACCTCTTTCACCTGACCCTCCTCCTCAGAGTCACCTAAGTCCCCAGACCCAGACACCTCTGCATCTGCCAACATCTCCTGCTCCTGCTCCTGCTCCATTGCTTTCCCCTCCTGATCCTCATCCTCAGAGTTGCCTGAGTTCTGAGACTCAGACACCTCTGCAACTGCCAACATGTCCTGGTCCTGCTCCATTGCCTTCCCCTCCTGATCCTCCTCCTCAGAGTCACCTGAGTTCCGAGACCCAGACACCTCTGCATCTGTCAACATCTCCTGGTCCTGCTCCTGCTCCATTGCTTTCCCCTCCTGATCCTCCTCCTCAGAGTCACCTGAGTTCCGAGACCCAGACACCTCTGCATCTGTCAACATCTCCTGGTCCTGCTCCTGCTCCATTGCTTTCCCCTCCTGATCCTCATCCTCAGAGTTGCCTGAGTTCCGAGACTCAGCCACCTTTGAATTATCTAATATTCCCTGGTCCTGATCTTCTGTCTCCTGAACCTGCTGATCTGCCTCGGCCTCGGTTTGGATGGGCTCCTCTGAGACCCCTGGCACATCATCATGAGGATGATGCTGTTTTTCTGTACAATTCATCAGACACTTAGAAAACATATCAAGACAACGACTACAAAATCAAGAAAACATCAAAAACAAGACCCACTTTTAAGTGGCCTGACTGAGGCCATTAGGGACCTCAATATATCAAGCCTGATTTCTCGGGCCTGTTTGGCTGTGGCCTCAGGCACATAAAATTTTCTGGCAGTTGTCAAGTCATGTGCCATTGCTTGAGAGACTTTCTTCCTGTCTTCAAAGGGAAGTACCACATCTGTCTGTGGGAGAGAAAAAACTTTATAGATATAGAAAATGTTTATATCAGCTTTTTGGTAAAGTCTAACATACATGGGTTGATATTGCTGTCCGGATGTCTGTAAGTGTTGGTGACCCTGGAAGTCCACATTCACTCCACACTCGACCCACAAACACTCCCATCCGCATCATCTCATCCCCTGACGAATTGAAAAACAATGTCTTTGGTGGATTGTGATATCCAGGGAGGCTTGGTCTCAAATCACAAAATTCCTGTAGATATTTGTACAGGTCCTTTGCAATGCAGACCTTGGCAGCCCCAAAAGTCTTGGCTGTTTTATGCAAGGGTACCTGAGAAAATGGACAGGCATTAGAAAGACACACTTGACCAGACAGGTTGCAAGAAATTGCACTTTTAACTTAAAATAGTGCAGTTTTTATGTTAGCAATATGCACTCTTTGTTAGTTTCTTTCATTGTGTTGTAGCTTGAATGTTATCCTCTTTTGTGAGTTGCTTTGGATAAAAGCGTCTGCTAAATGCATAAATGTAATGTAATGTACGAATTTAGCATGCCTGTATTTGCAACATTTCATATACTCACTGTAATGGTAAAACTACTCTTGTATGCCTCTGCCATTTCAACATCCTCTGCTGTCATGCCCAGGAAAACACACTTCCTGTGCCCTGTGGTTGCTGCCATGCCTCCCACCAACAGCCCTACAACATGGGCCAGCAGAGTGGGATTGCCTGGATCTACACTGAGGTCCTGTAGAGCTTTTGGTAGCATAACACTGCACTGCTGAATGAATGCCATAAGGTGTTCAGCCAGTAAGAGCTTCCCTGTAAGTGAAAACAATATACCATGTTGAGAACTGATCAACACACCTTTTATTAGCAACTCTTTTCATTCAAACTTACCACATTTAAGTCTTCGGTACTCCTGTCTATGTATGACAACTCGGGGCCCTAAGCATTTTCTCCACAGGGACAGCTTTTCTAACAGGCAGTCAATCTTTTTGGGAGTGAGCCTACAACTATGAAGCTTCATAAATCTCAAGAAAGCCTCAATATCTGAAATGATATGCATCTGACTGGTTGGCTTCAGTCTGCCATTAAGACTTGTGAGGTATCTTGAGAAAAAGAAATAGAAAAGAGTATAGGAGCACTTCAAATATGGATTTCATTTTCACTTTAAAGTATATACATATTTTCAATTCATAATAATTCATATTACAAGAGAATTGTGAAAACAACACACCCATTCAGTTTCTGCATATCATTTAGGAAATTGAAGGTCTTGTTGATGTCCCTCTTGTTTCCGGACATATAGAGGAGGAATTCTTTGACATAACTCTTCCTTTGCTTTATGTTTCTTATCGCCTGCTGAGACTGATTTGGTCCAATGAGGCTGGCCTCAAATTTGTCCAGAACATTATCTGAAAAATGGTTGTTTAATTTTAAGAAAGCATGTGGGACAAGCAGCAACATGGGGCTGTCCCGAGGACCAAAAGTGTGCTCGATTTGGGTACCCCTAAAAGGCCAAAGAAACATTTTAATTAACTCACCAAGATTAGTCCGGGGTGTCCCTTTTTGAGCTTTTGAAGGGCAGGAAGTCTCCTCTGTGTGTGAATCTGCCAGTGGAGAGCTCAGTGGAGGGGCCAGTGACAGATCTCTTGCCGGGACAGGCACAGGTGAGGAAAGCTGCGGCATGCTGGGAGAGGCTGATGATGAGGGTTCGTTGCTTGGTGTAGGTGGTAGTGAGGAGGGCTGAGGCACAGATGAGGTAGAAGGAAACTGGTCTTTGCAGAGAGCTCTGAGGTAGTTGACTTCTTCCAAAAGCACTGACATGTCTTTCTTCATGCTTTTTAGTTCACTTGTCAGTTGCTCTATTTGGTCTGATGGTGGCGTTGGTGTTGGTGCACTTGGACCGGAGGTAGACGTAGAAGGCTGCACAGCCCCTCTCATAGTCTGGAGCTCCTGGTAAATGGCTCTTCTTTTAGCCTTGGTCATCAACTCTTTTAGACGTAGACCCTGTTCAAAGATTGTGTGTCAAGTTGTTTTAATGTAGCAAAATACATCTTTGAATAGCATATGATTAATTGGGTGGTGGTAGTGTAGTTGCTAGTGTGCAATGTAAATGTAAATGTAAAAGTAAAACCTGTAGTTTGTGCAATTTGATGAGATGTCTGTCCAGCCGTGAATAAAGCCTGTCCGTACAGTTGGGGACCGGGCAGCGCAGCTTCCCACTGTAGCGTTTTGTTCTCAGACCAATTTCAAGACGTCTTTCTTTTTTGTCCTTGATTTGGTGTACATCACGCAGGTGACGTGATAAGTTCAATAAGGTATCAAGGCACTTTGGACACTTCTTCTTTTCCTGTTATTCATCAGGTATAACACAAACATAATTGTATGTGACCATTTTGTTTTAGCTTTTTAATGCCTAATGACTGATGAACTTTCAGAAAAGCTACACGATATTCAACAACAGCAATATGAACTTCCAGAAAAGCTACACAGGTTTCCAAATCAACTGCAAGAAATTTCAGAAAAGCTACACAATATTAAACAACCGCTACACGAACTTCTGGTAAAGCTACACAGTGTTCCAAAACAGCTACATGAACATGCAGAAAAGCTACACAATAGTCCACAATGGCAACATAAACTTCCAGAAAAGTTACATAATGTTACATACATTATACATAACATATACATTTTACACATCAAAATTGCATACATACATAACCATTACATGAACATCCAAGAAAGCTAAACTATCATCCAAGAGAATGACATGAGCTTTCACAAAAGCAGATATAATGACATATGTCCCTACCATCATTGTCGCAATTGTGGAAATTAATGTGACAAATCAAACCAAAGTGCAATGTTTCAAAACAGCTACATGAACCTCCACAAAAACTATACAATGTTCCAAAACAACTGCATAAATATCCAAGAAAACTATACAATATTCCAAGAGAACTACATGAGATGTCAGAAAAGTAGATATGAGATATGTCCCTACCTTCATGGTTGCAGTTGTGGAAATGAATGATGAAGTGCCAAGCCAAAGTGTGATGTTTCAAAACAGCTACATAAACCTTTACAAAATCTACTCAATATTCCAAATAAACTACATGAATTTCCAGAAAAGCAGTGTTCCAAAATAATTACTCAAACTTCGTGGAAAGCTACACAATGTTCGACAACAGCTACATAAAATTCCAGAAAGTCTACAAAATATTCCAAATCCACTACATGAACTTCCAGAAAAGTTACGTAATATTCCAAAACATCTACATAAACTTCCAGAACAGCTACGCAGTGTTCCAAAACAATTACATGAACATCCAGGAAAGCTACACTATATTCTAAGAGGACTACATGAGATGTCAGAAAAGCAGATATGACATATGTCCCTACCTTCATGGTCGCAGTTGTGGAAATGAATGATGAAGTGTCAAACCTTGGTATTTATACTGATGATTCAGCACGCCTCCTAATTTAAAAGAGCCAATCACTCACTTCACTACCAGAAAATCTATGCAATGTTTCCAATTAGCGACACTGACCTCCACAAAAGCTACTCACTGTTCCAAATCAACTACATAAAGTTACAGAAAAGCTGCGCAGTGTTCCTAAAAAACTACATGAGCTTCCAGAAAAGCTACACAATATTACAAAACAACTACATGAACGTCCAGGAAAGCTACATAATTTTCCAAATCAACTACAAGAAATTCCACAAAAGCTACACAATAGTCCACAACAGCTACATGAACTTCCAGAAAAGTTACTTAATATTCCAAAACATCTACATGAAGCTACACATTGTGTCAAAACAATAACATGAATATCCAGCAAAGCTACACTATATTCCAAGAGGACTACATGAGCTTTCAGAAATGCAGAGAGGAGATATGTCCCTACCTTCATGGTTGCAGTTGTGGAAATTAATGTGCCAAACCAAACCAAAGTGCAATTTTTCAAAACAGCTACATGAACCTCTACAAAATCTAGACAATATTCCAAAAGAACTGCATAAATATCCAAGAAAACTACACAATATTCCAAGAGAACTACATGAGATGTCAGAAAAGTAGATATAATGCCCCTACCTTCATGGTCGCAGTTGTGGAAATAAATGATGAAGTGTCAAACTTTGGTATTTATACCGATGATTCAGCACGCCTCCTAATTTAAAAGAGCCAATCACTCACTTCACTACCAGAAAATCTATGCAATGTTTCCAATTAGCGACACTGACCTCCACAAAAGCTACTCACTGTTCCAAATCAACTACATAAAGTTACAGAAAAGCTGCGCAGTGTTCCTAAAAAAATACATGAGCTTCCAGAAAAGCTACACAATATTACAAAACAACTACATGAACGTCCAGGAAAGCTACATAATTTTCCAAATCAACTACAAGAAATTCCACAAAAGCTACACAATAGTCCACAACAGCTACATGAACTTCCAGAAAAGTTACTTAATATTCCAAAACATCTACATGAAGCTACACATTGTGTCAAAACAATAACATGAATATCCAGCAAAGCTACACTATATTCCAAGAGGACTACATGAGCTTTCAGAAATGCAGAGAGGAGATATGTCCCTACCTTCATGGTTGCAGTTGTGGAAATTAATGTGCCAAGCCAACCAAAGTGCAATTTTTCAAAACAGCTACATGAACCTCTACAAAATCTAGACAATATTCCAAAAGAACTGCATAAATATCCAAAAAAACTACACAATATTCCAAGAGAACTACATGAGATGTCAGAAAAGTAGATATAATGCCCCTACCTTCATGGTCGCAGTTGTGGAAATAAATGATGAAGTGTCAAACTTTGGTATTTATACCGATGATTCAGCACGCCTCCTAATTTAAAAGAGCCAGTCACTCACTTCACTACCAGAAAATCTATGCAATGTTTCCAATTAGCGACACTGACCTCCACAAAAGCTACTCACTGTTCCAAATCAACTACATAAAGTTACAGAAAAGCTGCGCAGTGTTCCTAAAAAAATACATGAGCTTCCAGAAAAGCTACACAATATTACAAAACAACTACATGAACGTCCAGGAAAGCTACATAATTTTCCAAATCAACTACAAGAAATTCCACAAAAGCTACACAATAGTCCACAACAGCTACATGAACTTCCAGAAAAGTTACTTAATATTCCAAAACATCTACATGAAGCTACACATTGTGTCAAAACAATAACATGAATATCCAGCAAAGCTACACTATATTCCAAGAGGACTACATGAGCTTTCAGAAATGCAGAGAGGAGATATGTCCCTACCTTCATGGTTGCAGTTGTGGAAATTAATGTGCCAAACCAAACCAAAGTGCAATTTTTCAAAACAGCTACATGAACCTCTACAAAATCTAGACAATATTCCAAAAGAACTGCATAAATATCCAAGAAAACTACACAATATTCCAAGAGAACTACATGAGATGTCAGAAAAGTAGATATAATGCCCCTACCTTCATGGTCGCAGTTGTGGAAATAAATGATGAAGTGTCAAACTTTGGTATTTATACCGATGATTCAGCACGCCTCCTAATTTAAAAGAGCCAATCACTCACTTCACTACCAGAAAATCTATGCAATGTTTCCAATTAGCGACACTGACCTCCACAAAAGCTACTCACTGTTCCAAATCAACTACATAAAGTTACAGAAAAGCTGCGCAGTGTTCCTAAAAAACTACATGAGCTTCCAGAAAAGCTACACAATATTACAAAACAACTACATGAACGTCCAGGAAAGCTACATAATTTTCCAAATCAACTACAAGAAATTCCACAAAAGCTACACAATAGTCCACAACAGCTACATGAACTTCCAGAAAAGTTACTTAATATTCCAAAACATCTACATGAAGCTACACATTGTGTCAAAACAATAACATGAATATCCAGCAAAGCTACACTATATTTCATGAGGACTACATGAGCTTTCAGAAATGCAGAGAGGAGATATGTCCCTACCTTCATGGTTGCAGTTGTGGAAATTAATGTGCCAAACCAAACCAAAGTGCAATTTTTCAAAACAGCTACATGAACCTCTACAAAATCTAGACAATATTCCAAAAGAACTGCATAAATATCCAAGAAAACTACACAATATTCCAAGAGAACTACATGAGATGTCAGAAAAGTAGATATAATGCCCCTACCTTCATGGTCGCAGTTGTGGAAATAAATGATGAAGTGTCAAACTTTGGTATTTATACCGATGATTCAGCACGCCTCCTAATTTAAAAGAGCCAATCACTCACTTCACTACCAGAAAATCTATGCAATGTTTCCAATTAGCGACACTGACCTCCACAAAAGCTACTCACTGTTCCAAATCAACTACATAAAGTTACAGAAAAGCTGCGCAGTGTTCCTAAAAAAATACATGAGCTTCCAGAAAAGCTACACAATATTACAAAACAACTACATGAACGTCCAGGAAAGCTACATAATTTTCCAAATCAACTACAAGAAATTCCACAAAAGCTACACAATAGTCCACAACAGCTACATGAACTTCCAGAAAAGTTACTTAATATTCCAAAACATCTACATGAAGCTACACATTGTGTCAAAACAATAACATGAATATCCAGCAAAGCTACACTATATTCCAAGAGGACTACATGAGCTTTCAGAAATGCAGAGAGGAGATATGTCCCTACCTTCATGGTTGCAGTTGTGGAAATTAATGTGCCAAGCCAAACCAAAGTGCAATTTTTCAAAACAGCTACATGAACCTCTACAAAATCTAGACAATATTCCAAAAGAACTGCATAAATATCCAAAAAAACTACACAATATTCCAAGAGAACTACATGAGATGTCAGAAAAGTAGATATAATGCCCCTACCTTCATGGTCGCAGTTGTGGAAATAAATGATGAAGTGTCAAACTTTGGTATTTATACCGATGATTCAGCACGCCTCCTAATTTAAAAGAGCCAGTCACTCACTTCACTACCAGAAAATCTATGCAATGTTTCCAATTAGCGACACTGACCTCCACAAAAGCTACTCACTGTTCCAAATCAACTACATAAAGTTACAGAAAAGCTGCGCAGTGTTCCTAAAAAAATACATGAGCTTCCAGAAAAGCTACACAATATTACAAAACAACTACATGAACGTCCAGGAAAGCTACATAATTTTCCAAATCAACTACAAGAAATTCCACAAAAGCTACACAATAGTCCACAACAGCTACATGAACTTCCAGAAAAGTTACTTAATATTCCAAAACATCTACATGAAGCTACACATTGTGTCAAAACAATAACATGAATATCCAGCAAAGCTACACTATATTCCAAGAGGACTACATGAGCTTTCAGAAATGCAGAGAGGAGATATGTCCCTACCTTCATGGTTGCAGTTGTGGAAATTAATGTGCCAAGCCAAACCAAAGTGCAATTTTTCAAAACAGCTACATGAACCTCTACAAAATCTAGACAATATTCCAAAAGAACTGCATAAATATCCAAAAAAACTACACAATATTCCAAGAGAACTACATGAGATGTCAGAAAAGTAGATATATTGCCCCTACCTTCATGGTCGCAGTTGTGGAAATAAATGATGAAGTGTCAAACTTTGGTATTTATACCGATGATTCAGCACGCCTCCTAATTTAAAAGAGCCAGTCACTCACTTCACTACCAGAAAATCTATGCAATGTTTCCAATTAGCGACACTGACCTCCACAAAAGCTACTCACTGTTCCAAATCAACTACATAAAGTTACAGAAAAGCTGCGCAGTGTTCCTAAAAAATACATGAGCTTCCAGAAAAGCTACACAATATTACAAAACAACTACATGAACGTCCAGGAAAGCTACATAATTTTCCAAATCAACTACAAGAAATTCCACAAAAGCTACACATTAGTCCACAACAGCTACATGAACTTCCAGAAAAGTTACTTAATATTCCAAAACATCTACATGAAGCTACACATTGTGTCAAAACAATAACATAAATATCCAGCAAAGCTACACTATATTCCAAGAGGACTACATGAGTTTTCAGAAATGCAGAGAGGAGATATGTCCCTACCTTCATGGTTGCAGTTGTGGAAATTAATGTGCCAAACCAAACCAAAGTGCAATTTCTCAGAACAGCTACATGAACCTCTACAAAATCTAGACAATGTTCCAAAACAACTGCATAAATATCCAAGAAAACTACACAATATTCCAAGAGAACTACATGAGATGTCAGAAAAGTAGATATAATGCCCCTACCTTCATGGTCGCAGTTGTGGAAATAAATGATGAAGTGTCAAACTTTGATATTAATATCGATGATTCAGCACGCCTCCTAATTTAGAAGAGCCACTCACTTCACTACCAGAAAATCTATGCAATGTTTCCAATTAGCGACACTGACCTCCACAAAAGCTACTCAACGTTCCAAATCAACTACATAAAGTTACAGAAAAGCTAGGCAGTGTTCCTAAAAAACTACATGAGCTTCCAGAAAAGCTACACAATATTACAAAACAACTACATGAACGTCCAGGAAAGCTACATAATTTTCCAAATCAACTACAAGAAATTCTACAAAAGCTACACAATAGTCCACAACAGCTAGATGAACTTCCAGAAAAGTTACTTAATATTCCAAAACATCTACATGAAGCTACACATTGTGTCAAAACAATAACATGAATATCCAGCAAAGCTACACTATATTCCAAGAGGACTACATGAGCTTTCAGAAATGCAGAGAGGAGATATGTCCCTACCTTCATGGTTGCAGTTGTGGAAATTAATGTGCCAAACCAAACTAAAGTGCAATGTTTCAAAACCTCTACAAAATCTACACAATTTTCCAAATAGTCTACAAGAAAAGCTACACAATTTTCCAAATCAACTTAGTCCAAGAGGACTATATGAGCTTTCAGAAAAGCAGATATGAGATATGTCCTTGCCTTCATAGTCACAGTTGCAAGTACCAAACCAAAATGCTATGTTTCAAAACAGCTACATGAATCTCTACAAAATCTACACAATATTCCAAATCCACTACATGAACTTCCAGAAAAGCCACACAATGTTCCAAAACAACTACATGAACTTCCAGAAAAGCTACACATTGTGTCAAAACAATTACATGAAATATCCAGGAACGCTACGATATATTCCAACAGGAATACATGAGCTTTCAGAAAAGCAGGTATGAGATATATCCCTACCTTCATGGCCGCAATTGTGGAAATGCATGATGAAGTGCCAAACCAAACCAAAGTGCAATGTTTGAAAACATTTACACAAACCTCCAAAAACTCTACATACTATTCCACAGAACTTCCAGAAAAGCTACACAATGTTCCACATCAGCTACATGAAATTCCTGAATGGCTACACAATGTTCCAAATGAACTACATGAAATTCCACAAAACCTACACAATAGTTACAACAGCTACATGAACTTCCAGAAAAGCTACATGGTGTTTCAAAATAATTACGTGAATATCCAGGAAAGCGACACTACATCCCACAACAGTTAAATGAAATTACAGAAGAGCTACACAATTTTTCAAATCAACTACAAGAAATCCCAGAAAAGCTACATAATAGTCCACAACAGCTACATGAACTCCCAGAAAAGCTACACAATATTCATCTAAAACAGCTATAAGCCTTGGGCAGCTTTATGGATACAAAGATAAATAACAGACATGACTATTTCAGCAATCACCATTCAAACATTTTAATGAAATATGTGCACAGTTACATCACTCTTGATCTTTAACCATCATCCGAAGCCTGGTACGAACATGTTCAACAGATATGTCCATCTTTCTGCACATTTCAAGAAGTGCTGGGTATAGTTGAAGGGTGTTTTTAATATTTCGCCTCCTGATGATCTTTTCCTGGATGTCAGACTGGAAGGCCAGTCTGAGCATGGCTAGGAATTCTGGTGAAAACCACAACCTTCTTCTTTGATGCTGTAAAGATTAAGAGATCAACTATTAAGCAGCAACCCAAGTGAACTCAATCAATTATTTATATCATTACCCCCTCAGGTCATATCTTACCTTTCCAGAAGTTTTGGCAGGAAGTAGTTTGCCAGACTGGAGCTTCTCTGTCCCTGTAACTTTCTTCCTATTATTTCCCGTATGTCCCTTCATGCTCTTGCTCTTTCTATTCTCCTCTCTTGTTTTTCTTAATCCTGCGAGCCCTCCGTGGGATCTTTTTGTTTTGCTGTGCTGGGAGGGACTGAGGAGGACTTTCCCTTTTTTTGCAGAAGCTGGGAGATATCTGTATTTTTAAGAATGTTCTCAAGTTCATCCATCTCTAGGTCACTGTCAGTACACGTTTCCTCAACCTGTGCAAAATATAGATGATTAGAAATTAAAGCACACTGTAATAAGAGGGTCAGCTGCAACAAAGCAACATCCATAATCTCTACTTACCGTATAAAATACGTCAGGCTTGGGCTGCTGGAAAAGTGGAATGATCTGAGAGAACCCGTCATCCTCCTCCTCAGGTTCATCCTCTAAACAGCATGGTTTGAGTTCAGCATACGTCTTTTGGTCCTCTAATTCCACAGGTCTTCTGGGTACCTGACCAGACATACACGTGATAAGGAACTGCGACACATTGTGATGCACAATTAACGTGAAACAATCAACTTCCAAGAATTCTACTTACCTCTTCCATGTTCTGGGAGTTCTCTAGCTCGTTATTTGGATTAGCCAGGGATGACCCAAGATGTTCCTTCAGCCTCTCTTGGGTCTGGTTCACCTGACGGGATTTGGCTGTCGTAGTATCTGCTTCCTCAATTGGCTGCATGTTGATTCTTGCAGTGTGTATGGATCTGAATGGAGAGAGGGCAGTATTTATAGCAGTAGCTCACCTACATCATCTTGGTATGCATACAGTTAATAGACCACGCCTACTAATTTGAATAGGCCAGTTATGTTCACTACCAGAAAATTTATGCAGTGTTTGAAAACCGTTACATCAACCTCCACAAAATCTACACAATGTTCCAAATCAACTCCATAAACTTCCAGAAAAGTTATGTAATATTCCAACATCTACATGATCTTCCAGAACAGCTACACAGTGTTCCAAAACAATTCAATGAAAATCCAGGAAAGCTACACTATATTCCAAGAGAGCTGCATGAGTCATGAGATATGTCATGAGATGAGATATGTCCCTACATTGGATCTAAACCATACTAAACCAAAGTGCAACGTTTCAAAACAGCTACATGAACCTCTACAAAATCTACCCATTTTTTTAAGTAAACTACATAAACATCCAGAAAATCTACACAATATTCCACAACAGCTACATGAACATACAGAAAAGCTATGCAATATTCCAAAGCAACTATATGAACTTCCAGTAGAAGTACACAATCTTCCAAAACAACTACAGAAAAGCTACGCAGTGTTCCAAAACAACTACATGAACTTCCAGAAGACTTACATAATGTTCAAAATCAACTACATCTGAACCTTCAGACTGAACAAACAAGGTATTTCAAGATTCTTTTATTTTGTTTGTCTTATGGTGGTTGTAAGGCTTTTTTTCCTATTTTTTGAAACATCCATTGTTGTATAACAAGATAACTACAATGTAAATAAACAGAAAAATGCACAAAAAGATTGCAGCCAGAGAAAGAGCAAACAGGTCACAAGGTGCAGAATTTCCACAGCTGCATCTGTAAAAAATAGTGGAAAGTTCACATGATTAGTAATATGTACAATATTATTGTATCAAAAGAGGAGCTAAACTTGCCTGCAGCCCCCTCCATTTTCTTCAATATCCTGAACATCTACGTGGCCAATGGTTACCACATTTGGGGGAACCGGACGCACCACAACAGGCACTATGGGGTGAAGCCAGAAAGTAAAACAGAATTAAAATTTTTCTTTACAGTAAAACTTTTGGACATAATGATTGTGAAATAAACCACCGAGTGAAAAGTTCCACATACCTGGCATTTCTTCACTTTCTTCACACTCCTGAATTTCTTCCTAAAAACTTCTAGCATGCGTGCACCCCTTCAGTTTGATGCTGTTTGCATGTGCGACTGGCTATTTATACCCTTGGCGAATGTGTAGTTACATAGTTGAGGGACATGAACCAATCACAGCTTTACATAGTGATTTCCACATTTTCTACATATGCTTCCACTTTTTTAACTCAGACACTGATGACAATGTGCATTTTGACATCCTGCAAATCTATTGGTTATTCAAATTACTGTCCTGCAATTCAATTGGTTATTAATATTACTGCAGACCCGTGAAACGTATAAAAAGGGGATGAGTCCAAAGGCACCCAACAATGGACTGGCAAATATTCCAAGTTTTAGTTATGCTGACCATCACATGTAGCGGCGTCCTGATCAACTCCACAGACAAGAAATTTCTGGAGAAGGCGGTTGGAGGAAGTACAATCCTGGATTGCCAATTCACCCTCGCCCCAGATGACTTTGGACCTCTGGAAATTGAGTGGACTCGGGTGTCTAACCGTGGACTAACAGAGGACCCAGTGATCATTGTGTACTCTGCCGGGCAAATCTATGATAACTACTATGTGCCACTCAAAGACAGGGTCCATTTCATTGCAGTGGATCCAAGGAAAGGAGATGCCTCCATTAACCTGCTACTACTGGCACCCTCAGATTCTGGGACTTACAGGTGCCAAGTGAAGAAGGTCCCTGGTATCCAGAGAATTACAGTCATCCTCCGGGTAATGCATGCTCCCTCCAAGCCAACTTGTCACACAAAGGGCACTGTAGAGGTGGGCGGAAATGTGGTGCTGCACTGCAAGGCCCTGGAAGGTGCAATCCCTATCAACTACAACTGGCAGAGAACCACCGGACCCTACACACTACCCTCCTCTGCCCACTTAGATGTTGTTGCAGGCACACTCCACATCCCAGGGGCAAAAGAGAGTGACTCAGGGACCTATCACTGCATTGCCAGGAATCGGGTTGGAATGGAGGAGTGCTTTTTGGAACTTCAGATTATTCCTCCTTCTTTGGTTGGCATAATTTCAGGTGTTGTAGTGAGCATCCTCCTGGTCCTTGCTGTGATCGCCTTCATTGTCTACTGCTGCAAGTGCAAGGAGAAGATAGAGGAAGAAGACACCACAAATGACATTAAAGAGGATGCAAGTCCCCCGAAACACAAAAAAGCCATGAGAGGCAATGTGAATATGACAATAAGCGAAACTGAACTCTGAAGTGAGATAATAATAAAAATATGTGGTTGTGTGTTCTAAAAAAGATGAAACATTATGTAATGAAGTTCTTTGACTTTAAATAAATGAAAAAAAGAGAAATAAATGTCAAACTAATAATAACAACTAAAAAAAGTTTTTGTTTTTCAAACATCCTTGAAAATAAAATTCTGACTAATAAAACACAAAATGTATATCAAAGTCTTACTACATGATGTGTCCATGATGTGGACTTCAGATTCCAACTCTTGTCGGGTAGGCGGCCAGGTGATATTCAATAAGTTGGAAGCAAACTTCCAATTCTTTTACTTAGATCTAGGCAGGGACCCTCCTCTGAAATGCCTGCGGGGAAATGAGCACCCCGAGTCGGGTAAACATGGAAGGTTGTTTTCCGGAATTGCAACTTCCACTTACAGAAATACTACCTGAGATCCAACTGGATTTCAACTTCTAACACTTAGATCCAGGCAGGGACCCTCCTCCGAAATGCCTGTGGGGAAAGGAGCACCCAAAGTCAGGTAGGCAGCCAGGTGATATTCGGTAACTTGGAAGTCGACTTCCAAGTCTTCCACTTAGATTCAGGCAGGGACCAGCCTCTGAAATGCCTGCGGGGAAAGGAGCATTCAAAGTCGGGTAGACATGGAAGGTGGTTTTCCGGAATTGCAACTTCCACTTACACATATACTACCAGAGAACCAGTTTTATGCACCCTTTGAATATCCATATCTTGCCCGACTAATGTACTCTCCCTGAGGGTTCATGTTTGGGGCACAGGGCCATGGGAATTTATACCCATTGTCAACCTAAATCAGTTACAAAAGGGCAACCTCTGCATCCACAATTGCTACCTTAACATCCAAGTCTTCTACTTAGATCCAGGCTGGGACTCTCTTCTGAAATGTCTGCGGGGAAAGGAGCACCCAAAGCCGGGTAGGCAGCCATGTGATATTCGTTAACCTGGAAGTCAACTTCCAAGTCTTGCACTTAGATCCAGGCAGGGACTGTTCTCTAAAATGCCTGAGGGGAAAAGAGCACCCAAAATCAGGTAGGCGTGGAAGGTAGTTTTCCAGAATTGCAACTTCCACACACAAATGCTACCTGAGATCAACTGGGCTGGACTTCAATTTCTAACACTTAGATTCAGGCAGGGACCCTCTTCTGAATTGCCTGCGGTGAAATGAGCACCCAAAGTCGGGTAGACATGGAAGGTTGTTTTTTTTCCTTAATTGAAAGACTTGGATGTCAAGGCTTGGATTGCAACGTCCACTTACACATATTCTACCCGAGAACCAGTCATAAGCACCCTGCCAACATACTTAGATCCAGGCTGGGACTCTCTTCTGAAATGTCTGCGGGGAAAGGAGAACCCAAAGCCGGGTAGGCAGCCTCTGCATCCACAATTGCTACCTTAACATCCAAGTCTTCTGCTTAGATCCAGGCAGGGACTCTCTTCTGAAATGCCTGTGGTGAAAGGAGCACCCAAAGTTGGGTAGGCAGCCAGATGATGTCCGGTAACTTGGAAGTCGACTTCCAAGTCTTCCACTTCGATCCAGGCAGGGACCCTCCTCTGAAATGCCTGCGGGGAAAGGAGCACTCAAAGGCGGGTAAACATGAAAGGTGGTTTTCCTGAAATTGCAACTTCCACTTACAGTTGTACTAGCAGAGAACCAGTCTAATGCACCCTTCCACCATCCATATCTTGCCCGTTTAACACTAGAAGACCCAGAGAAGGGTCAATTGACCTTTTTACCTAGAAAACCCACAAGAGGGCCATTTGACCCCTAGTCCCCCCTGTGGACACTCCTTTTGTTATGGAAATGTGGCTGTTAGTGGCACACGGCAGGAGCCACTTGAGCCTGTGTGGGGGAGGGGACCTTACAGCTCAGGAGCTTCTTTTGAGAGCAAGCTTTAGTTCTGAGGTAGGTTGTGTTTGTTTTTGCACATATGTGTGTGTGTGTGTGTGTGTGTGTGTATGTGTGTGGGTGGGTGTGTGTGTGCCTATATGGTGGGTTTATGCACATACGGTGGATTTGTATGCAGTGGATCAACAGGATCAACAAAGGATCAACAGCAATGAAAGGATCAACACTCTGACATTTATTGTTAAAAAAAAAAAACATATTTACAAAGAATGAAAAAGCAACTGTTTTCCCAGTTTTGGTGTGGAGGGGTTGTTGCAGAAGTAATTGTTACTTTTGTGTGCCAAAAATAGTAAAAAAATATATATATTTACAAAGAAAAAAGCATATTTACAAAGAATGAAAAACCATGCATTATGACTGAAATACATTTGAGCAGTCACTCACAATCCTGGCACTGCCATTGTTCCTTTCGCCATTTCCCACATGTATATCGGGTAGCAGTCAACACAGTGCACAGTTGCACGATTGTCCTTGCATTTGATTTTAGCCTGACACTTGGCTCTTTTTCCTAGTTGTGGTGTGGAGGGTTGTTGCCGAAATAATTGCTCCTTTTGGGCCTTTTTCATACCCACGTGGGAGTGAGCCAACTCTTTTGCAAGTTCCAACAGGAAATCCACCCGTCTCTCCTGCCTCCCGGTGCATAATTGATAGAGCACGTGGGCATTCAGTGCTGCAATATCTATCATGTTATAGAACACTGCTACTGGCCAGCGCCGTGTTCCTGCGCGGACAGTGTACTCCCGCACCATCTGGTCCATGACATCGATGCCGCACTTTGTTGTGTTGTAGAGTGTGATGGTGTTTGGCTTCTTTTTGGTGGTATCCTGTGTCTGAAGCATGCTGCTGAGAACATATACAGTCTTCTTCCGCTTGGGCGCATACACCGTCAGTGTGGCACCAGTGGTTGAAAATACTTGGGTGGTAAATTCATCGCGGTGCATCTGTCGAGTTGACAGTGGAATTTCTTGGCGAATCTTGTTGACTGTGCTGAGGATGGTTGTATTCCGGCTAAGTAGTCGTTTTGCAAGTGACAGTGATGTAAAGAAATTGTCCATGGTAACATTTCTGCCCTTGTCCAAAAATGGTTCCATCAGCCTCATCACTACACTCTCAGACACTCTCTCCCCACGAGGCCGAGTGTGGTCCTTGCCAAGATATGGGAGGATGTTGCAGACGTATTTGGTTTTCAAGTCACACGGCACCCAAAACTTGATCCCAAACTTGTCTGGTTTAGATGCAATGTACTGGTACACTACACAATTGCTACCTTGACATCCAAGTCTTCCACTTAGATCCAGGCAGGGACTCTCTTCTGAAATGCCTGCGGGAAAGGAGCACTCAAAGGCGGGTAAACATGGAAGGTGGTTTTCCTGGAATTGCAACTTCCACTTCCACTTGTACTAGCAGAGAACCAGTCTAATGCACCCTTCCACCATCCATATCTTGCCCGTTTAATGCACTCTCCCTGAGGGTTCATGTTTGGGGCACAGGGCCATGGGAATTTCTACCTATTGTCAACCTAAATGAATGTTACAAAAGGGCAACCTCTGCATCCACAATTGCTACCTTGACATCCAAGTCTTCCACTTAGATCCAGGCAGGGACTCTCTTCTGAAATGCCTTCGGGGAAAGGAGCACTCAAAGGCGGGTAAACATGGAAGGTGGTTTTCCTGGAACTGCAACTTCCACTTCCACTTGTACTAGCAGAGAACCAGTCTAATGCACCCTTCCACCATCCATATCTTGCCCGTTTAATGCACTCTCCCTGAGGGTTCATGTTAGGAGCACAGAGCCATGGGAATTTCTACCTATTGTCAACCTAAATGAATGTTACAAAAGGGCAACCTCTGCATCCACAATTGCTACTTTGACATCCAAGTCTTCCACTTCGATCCAGGCAGGGACTCTCTTCTGAAATGCTTGCGGGGAAAGGAGCACCTAAAGTTGGGTACGCAGCCAGCAAATATTGGGTAACTTGGAAGTCGACTTCCAAGTCTTCCACTTCGATCCAGCTAGGGACCCTCCTCTGAAATGCCTGCGGGGAAAGGAGCACTCAAAGGTGGGTAAACATGGAAGGTGGTTTTCCTGGAATTGCAACTTCCACTTACACTTGTACTTGCAGAGAACCAGTCTAATGCACCCTTCCACCATCCATATCTTGCCCGTTTAATGCACTCTCCCTGAGGGTTCATGTTAGGAGCACAGGGCCATGGGAATTTCTAGCTATTGTCAACCTAAATGAATGTTACAAAAGGGCAACCTCTGCATCCACAATTGCTACCTTGACATCCAAGTCTTCCACTTAGATCCAGGCAGGGACTCTCTTCTGAAATGCTTGCGGGGAAAGGAGCACCTAAAGTTGGGTACGCAGCCAGCTCATATTGGGTAACTTGGAAGTCGACTTCCAAGTCTTCCACTTCGATCCAGCTAGGGACCCTCCTCTGAAATGCCTGCGGGGAAAGGAGCACTCAAAGGTGGGTAAACATGGAAGGTGGTTTTCCTGGAATTGCAACTTCCACTTACACTTGTACTTGCAGAGAACCAGTCTAATGCACCCTTCCACCATCCATATCTTGCCCGTTTAATGCACTCTCCCTGAGGGTTCATGTTAGGAGCACAGGGCCATGGGAATTTCTAGCTATTGTCAACCTAAATGAATGTTACAAAAGGGCAACCTCTGCATCCACAATTGCTACCTTGACATCCAAGTCTTCCACTTAGATCCAGGCAGGGACTCTCTTCTGAAATGCTTGCGGGGAAAGGAGCACCTAAAGTTGGGTACGCAGCCAGCTCATATTGGGTAACTTGGAAGTCGACTTCCAAGTCTTCCACTTCGATCCAGCTAGGGACCCTCCTCTGAAATGCCTTCGGGGAAAGGAGCACTCAAAGGCGGGTAAACATTGAAGGTGGTTTTCCTGGAATTGCAACTTCCACTTACACTTGTACTAGCAGAGAACCAGTCTAATGCACCCTTCCACCATCCATATCTTGCCCGTTTAATGCACTCTTCCCTGAGGGTTCATTTTAGGAGCACAGGGCCATGGGAATTTCTAGCTATTGACAATCTAAATGAATGTTACAAAAGGGCAACCTCTGCATCCACAATTGCTACTTTGACATCCAAGTCTTCCACTTAGATCCAGGCAGGGACTCTCTTCTGAAATGCTTGCGGGAAAGGAGCACCTAAAGTTGGGTACGCAGCCAGCTCATATTGGGTAACTTGGAAGTCGACTTCCAAGTCTTCCACTTCGATCCAGCTAGGGACCCTCCTCTGAAATGCCTGCGGGGAAAGGAGCACTCAAAGGTGGGTAAACATGGAAGGTGGTTTTCCTGGAATTGCAACTTCCACTTACACTTGTACTTGCAGAGAACCAGTCTAATGCACCCTTCCACCATCCATATCTTGCCCGTTTAATGCACTCTCCCTGAGGGTTCATGTTAGGAGCACAGGGCCATGGGAATTTCTAGCTATTGTCAACCTAAATGAATGTTACAAAAGGGCAACCTCTGCATCCACAATTGCTACCTTGACATCCAAGTCTTCCACTTAGATCCAGGCAGGGACCCTCCTCTGAAATGCCTGCGGGGAAAGGAGCACTCAAAGGTGGGTAAACATGGAAGGTGGTTTTCCTGGAATTGCAACTTCCACTTACACTTGTACTTGCAGAGAACCAGTCTAATGCACCCTTCCACCATCCATATCTTGCCCGTTTAATGCACTCTCCCTGAGGGTTCATGTTAGGAGCACAGGGCCATGGGAATTTCTAGCTATTGTCAACCTAAATAAATGTTACAAAAGGGCAACCTCTGCATCCACAATTGCTACCTTGACATCCAAGTCTTCCACTTAGATCCAGGCAGGGACTCTCTTCTGAAATGCTTGCGGGGAAAGGAGCACCCAAACTTGGGTACGCAGCCAGCTCATATTGGGTAACTTGGAAGTCGACTTCCAAGTCTTCCACTTCGATCCAGGCAGGGACCCTCCTCTGAAATGCCTGCGGGGAAAGGAGCACTCAAAGGCGGGTAAACATGGAAGGTGGTTTTCCTGGAATTGCAACTTCCACTTACACTTGTACTAGCAGAGAACCAGTCTAATGCACCCTTCCACCATCCATATCTTGCCCGTTTAATGCACTCTCCCTGAGGGTTCATGTTAGGAGCACAGAGCCATGGGAATTTCTACCTATTGTCAACCTAAATGAATGTTACAAAAGGGCAACCTCTGCATCCACAATTGCTACTTTGACATCCAAGTCTTCCACTTAGATCCAGGCAGGGACTCTCTTCTGAAATGCTTGCGGGGAAAGGAGCACCTAAAGTTGGGTACGCAGCCAGCTCATATTGGGTAACTTGGAAGTCGACTTCCAAGTCTTCCACTTTGATCCAGGCAGGGACCCTCCTCTGAAATGCCTTCGGGGAAAGGAGCACTCAAAGGCGGGTAAACATTGAAGGTGGTTTTCCTGGAATTGCAACTTCCACTTACACTTGTACTAGCAGAGAACCAGTCTAATGCACCCTTCCACCATCCATATCTTGCCCGTTTAATGCACTCTCCCTGAGGGTTCATGTTAGGAGCACAGGGCCATGGGAATTTCTAGCTATTGTCAACCTAAATGAATGTTACAAAAGGGCAACCTCTGCATCCACAATTGCTACCTTGACATCCAAGTCTTCCACTTAGATCCAGGCAGGGACCCTCCTCTGAAATGCCTGCGGGGAAAGGAGCACTCAAAGGTGGGTAAACATGGAAGGTGGTTTTCCTGGAATTGCAACTTCCACTTACACTTGTACTAGCAGAGAACCAGTCTAATGCACCCTTCCACCATCCATATCTTGCCCGTTTAATGCACTCTCCCTGAGGGTTCATTTTAGGAGCACAGGGCCATGGGAATTTCTAGCTATTGTCAACCTAAATGAATGTTACAAAAGGGCAACCTCTGCATCCACAATTGCTACCTTGACATCCAAGTCTTCCACTTAGATCCAGGCAGGGACTCTCTTCTGAAATGCTTGCGGGGAAAGGAGCACCCAAACTTGGGTACGCAGCCAGCTCATATTGGGTAACTTGGAAGTCGACTTCCAAGTCTTCCACTTCGATCCAGGCAGGGACCCTCCTCTGAAATGCCTGCGGGGAAAGGAGCACTCAAAGGCGGGTAAACATGGAAGGTGGTTTTCCTGGAATTGCAACTTCCACTTACACTTGTACTAGCAGAGAACCAGTCTAATGCACCCTTCCACCATCCATATCTTGCCCGTTTAATGCACTCTCCCTGAGGGTTCATGTTAGGAGCACAGAGCCATGGGAATTTCTACCTATTGTCAACCTAAATGAATGTTACAAAAGGGCAACCTCTGCATCCACAATTGCTACTTTGACATCCAAGTCTTCCACTTAGATCCAGGCAGGGACTCTCTTCTGAAATGCTTGCGGGGAAAGGAGCACCTAAAGTTGGGTACGCAGCCAGCTCATATTGGGTAACTTGGAAGTCGACTTCCAAGTCTTCCACTTTGATCCAGGCAGGGACCCTCCTCTGAAATGCCTTCGGGGAAAGGAGCACTCAAAGGCGGGTAAACATTGAAGGTGGTTTTCCTGGAATTGCAACTTCCACTTACACTTGTACTAGCAGAGAACCAGTCTAATGCACCCTTCCACCATCCATATCTTGCCCGTTTAATGCACTCTCCCTGAGGGTTCATTTTAGGAGCACAGGGCCATGGGAATTTCTAGCTATTGTCAACCTAAATGAATGTTACAAAAGGCAACCTCTGCATCCACAATTGTTACTTTGACATCCAAGTCTTCCACTTAGATCCAGGCAGTGACTCTCTTCTGAAATGCTTGCGGGGAAAGGAGCACCTAAACTTGGGTACGCAGCCAGCTCATATTGGGTAACTTGGAAGTCGACTTCCAAGTCTTCCACTTCGATCCAGGCAGGGACCCTCCTCTGAAATGCCTGCGGGGAAAGGAGCACTCAAAGGCGGGTAAACATGGAAGGTGGTTTTCCTGGAACTGCAACTTCCACTTCCACTTGTACTAGCAGAGAACCAGTCTAATGCACCCTTCCACCATCCATATCTTGCCCGTTTAATGCACTCTCCCTGAGGGTTCATTTTAGGAGCACAGGGCCATGGAATTTCTAGCTATTGTCAACCTAAATGAATGTTACAAAAGGGCAACCTCTGCATCCACAATTGCTACTTTGACATCCAAGTCTTCCACTTAGATCCAGGCAGGGACTCTCTTCTGAAATGCTTGCGGGGAAAGGAGCACCTAAAGTTGGGTACGCAGCCAGCTCATATTGGGTAACTTGGAAGTCGACTTCCAAGTCTTCCACTTTGATCCAGGCAGGGACCCTCCTCTGAAATGCCTTCGGGGAAAGGAGCACTCAAAGGCGGGTAAACATTGAAGGTGGTTTTCCTGGAATTGCAACTTCCACTTACACTTGTACTAGCAGAGAACCAGTCTAATGCACCCTTCCACCATCCATATCTTGCCCGTTTAATGCACTCTCCCTGAGGGTTCATTTTAGGAGCACAGGGCCATGGGAATTTCTAGCTATTGTCAACCTAAATGAATGTTACAAAAGGGCAACCTCTGCATCCACAATTGTTACTTTGACATCCAAGTCTTCCACTTAGATCCAGGCAGTGACTCTCTTCTGAAATGCTTGCGGGGAAAGGAGCACCTAAACTTGGGTACGCAGCCAGCTCATATTGGGTAACTTGGAAGTCGACTTCCAAGTCTTCCACTTCGATCCAGGCAGGGACCCTCCTCTGAAATGCCTGCGGGGAAAGGAGCACTCAAAGGCGGGTAAACATGGAAGGTGGTTTTCCTGGAACTGCAACTTCCACTTCCACTTGTACTAGCAGAGAACCAGTCTAATGCACCCTTCCACCATCCATATCTTGCCCGTTTAATGCACTCTCCCTGAGGGTTCATGTTAGGAGCACAGAGCCATGGGAATTTCTACCTATTGTCAACCTAAATGAATGTTACAAAAGGGCAACCTCTGCATCCACAATTGCTACTTTGACATCCAAGTCTTCCACTTAGATCCAGGCAGGGACTCTCTTCTGAAATGCTTGCGGGGAAAGGAGCACCTAAAGTTGGGTACGCAGCCAGCTCATATTGGGTAACTTGGAAGTCGACTTCCAAGTCTTCCACTTTGATCCAGGCAGGGACCCTCCTCTGAAATGCCTTCGGGGAAAGGAGCACTCAAAGGCGGGTAAACATTGAAGGTGGTTTTCCTGGAATTGCAACTTCCACTTACACTTGTACTAGCAGAGAACCAGTCTAATGCACCCTTCCACCATCCATATCTTGCCCGTTTAATGCACTCTCCCTGAGGGTTCATTTTAGGAGCACAGGGCCATGGGAATTTCTAGCTATTGTCAACCTAAATGAATGTTACAAAAGGGCAACCTCTGCATCCACAATTGCTACCTTGACATCCAAGTCTTCCACTTAGATCCAGGCAGGGACTCTCTTCTGAAATGCTTGCGGGGAAAGGAGCACCCAAACTTGGGTACGCAGCCAGCTCATATTGGGTAACTTGGAAGTCGACTTCCAAGTCTTCCACTTCGATCCAGGCAGGGACCCTCCTCTGAATGCCTGCGGAGAAAGGAGCACTCAAAGGCGGGTAAACATGGAAGGTGGTTTTCCTGGAATTGCAACTTCCACTTACACTTGTACTAGCAGAGAACCAGTCTAATGCACCCTTCCACCATCCATATCTTGCCCGTTTAATGCACTCTCCCTGAGGGTTCATGTTAGGAGCACAGAGCCATGGGAATTTCTACCTATTGTCAACCTAAATGAATGTTACAAAAGGGCAACCTCTGCATCCACAATTGCTACTTTGACATCCAAGTCTTCCACTTAGATCCAGGCAGGGACTCTCTTCTGAAATGCTTGCGGGGAAAGGAGCACCTAAAGTTGGGTACGCAGCCAGCTCATATTAGGGACCCTCCTCTGAAATGCCTTCGGGAAAGGAGCACTCAAAGGCGGGTAAACATTGAAGGTGGTTTTCCTGGAATTGCAACTTCCACTTACACTTGTACTAGCAGAGAACCAGTCTAATGCACCCTTCCACCATCCATATCTTGCCCGTTTAATGCACTCTCCCTGAGGGTTCATGTTAGGAGCACAGAGCCATGGGAATTTCTACCTATTGTCAACCTAAATGAATGTTACAAAAGGGCAACCTCTGCATCCACAATTGCTACTTTGACATCCAAGTCTTCCACTTAGATCCAGGCAGGGACTCTCTTCTGAAATGCTTGCGGGAAAGGAGCACCTAAAGTTGGGTACGCAGCCAGCTCATATTGGGTAACTTGGAAGTCGACTTCCAAGTCTTCCACTTTGATCCAGGCAGGGACCCTCCTCTGAAATGCCTTCGGGGAAAGGAGCACTCAAAGGCGGGTAAACATTGAAGGTGGTTTTCCTGGAATTGCAACTTCCACTTACACTTGTACTAGCAGAGAACCAGTCTAATGCACCCTTCCACCATCCATATCTTGCCCGTTTAATGCACTCTCCCTGAGGGTTCATTTTAGGAGCACAGGGCCATGGGAATTTCTAGCTATTGTCAACCTAAATGAATGTTACAAAAGGGCAACCTCTGCATCCACAATTGCTACCTTGACATCCAAGTCTTCCACTTAGATCCAGGCAGGGACTCTCTTCTGAAATGCTTGCGGGGAAAGGAGCACCCAAACTTGGGTACGCAGCCAGCTCATATTGGGTAACTTGGAAGTCGACTTCCAAGTCTTCCACTTCGATCCAGGCAGGGACCCTCCTCTGAAATGCCTGCGGGGAAAGGAGCACTCAAAGGCGGGTAAACATGGAAGGTGGTTTTCCTGGAATTGCAACTTCCACTTACACTTGTACTAGCAGAGAACCAGTCTAATGCACCCTTCCACCATCCATATCTTGCCCGTTTAATGCACTCTCCCTGAGGGTTCATGTTAGGAGCACAGAGCCATGGGAATTTCTACCTATTGTCAACCTAAATGAATGTTACAAAAGGGCAACCTCTGCATCCACAATTGCTACTTTGACATCCAAGTCTTCCACTTAGATCCAGGCAGGGACTCTCTTCTGAAATGCTTGCGGGGAAAGGAGCACCTAAAGTTGGGTACGCAGCCAGCTCATATTAGGGACCCTCCTCTGAAATGCCTTCGGGGAAAGGAGCACTCAAAGGCGGGTAAACATTGAAGGTGGTTTTCCTGGAATTGCAACTTCCACTTACACTTGTACTAGCAGAGAACCAGTCTAATGCACCCTTCCACCATCCATATCTTGCCCGTTTAATGCACTCTCCCTGAGGTTCATTTTAGGAGCACAGGGCCATGGGAATTTCTAGCTATTGTCAACCTAAATGAATGTTACAAAAGGGCAACCTCTGCATCCACAATTGCTACCTTGACATCCAAGTCTTCCACTTAGATCCAGGCAGGGACTCTCTTCTGAATGCTTGCGGGGAAAGGAGCACCCAAACTTGGGTACGCAGCCAGCTCATATTGGGTAACTTGGAAGTCGACTTCCAAGTCTTCCACTTCGATCCAGGCAGGGACCCTCCTCTGAAATGCCTGCGGGGAAAGGAGCACTCAAACGCGGGTAAACATGGAAGGTGGTTTTCCTGGAATTGCAACTTCCACTTACACTTGTACTAGCAGAGAACCAGTCTAATGCACCCTTCCACCATCCATATCTTGCCCGTTTAATGCACTCTCCCTGAGGGTTCATGTTAGGAGCACAGAGCCATGGGAATTCTACCTATTGTCAACCTAAATGAATGTTACAAAAGGGCAACCTCTGCATCCACAATTGCTACTTTGACATCCAAGTCTTCCACTTAGATCCAGGCAGGACTCTCTTCTGAAATGCTTGCGGGAAAGGAGCACCTAAAGTTGGGTACGCAGCCAGCTCATATTGGGTAACTTGGAAGTCGACTTCCAAGTCTTCCACTTTGATCCAGGCAGGGACCCTCCTCTGAAATGCCTTCGGGAAAGGAGCACTCAAAGGCGGGTAAACATTGAAGGTGGTTTTCCTGGAATTGCAACTTCCACTTACACTTGTACTAGCAGAGAACCAGTCTAATGCACCCTTCCACCATCCATATCTTGCCCGTTTAATGCACTCTCCCTGAGGGTTCATGTTAGGAGCACAGGGCCATGGGAATTTCTAGCTATTGTCAACCTAAATGAATGTTACAAAAGGGCAACCTCTGCATCCACAATTGCTACCTTGACATCCAAGTCTTCCACTTAGATCCAGGCAGGGACCCTCCTCTGAAATGCCTGCGGGGAAAGGAGCACTCAAAGGTGGGTAAACATGGAAGGTGGTTTTCCTGGAATTGCAACTTCCACTTACACTTGTACTTGCAGAGAACCAGTCTAATGCACCCTTCCACCATCCATATCTTGCCCGTTTAATGCACTCTCCCTGAGGGTTCATGTTAGGAGCACAGGGCCATGGGAATTTCTAGCTATTGTCAACCTAAATAAATGTTAGAAAAGGGCAACCTCTGCATCCACAATTGCTACCTTGACATCCAAGTCTTCCACTTAGATCCAGGCAGGGACTCTCTTCTGAAATGCTTGCGGGGAAAGGAGCACCCAAACTTGGGTACGCAGCCAGCTCATATTGGGTAACTTGGAAGTCGACTTCCAAGTCTTCCACTTCGATCCAGGCAGGGACCCTCCTCTGAAATGCCTGCGGGGAAAGGAGCACTCAAAGGCGGGTAAACATGGAAGGTGGTTTTCCTGGAATTGCAACTTCCACTTACACTTGTACTAGCAGAGAACCAGTCTAATGCACCCTTCCACCATCCATATCTTGCCCGTTTAATGCACTCTCCCTGAGGGTTCATGTTAGGAGCACAGAGCCATGGGAATTTCTACCTATTGTCAACCTAAATGAATGTTACAAAAGGGCAACCTCTGCATCCACAATTGCTACTTTGACATCCAAGTCTTCCACTTAGATCCAGGCAGGGACTCTCTTCTGAAATGCTTGCGGGGAAAGGAGCACCTAAAGTTGGGTACGCAGCCAGCTCATATTGGGTAACTTGGAAGTCGACTTCCAAAGTCTTCCACTTTGATCCAGGCAGGACCCTCCTCTGAAATGCCTTCGGGGAAAGGAGCACTCAAAGGCGGGTAAACATTGAAGGTGGTTTTCCTGGAATTGCAACTTCCACTTACACTTGTACTAGCAGAGAACCAGTCTAATGCACCCTTCCACCATCCATATCTTGCCCGTTTAATGCACTCTCCCTGAGGGTTCATTTTTAGGAGCACAGGGCCATGGGAATTTCTAGCTATTGTCAACCTAAATGAATGTTACAAAAGGGCAACCTCTGCATCCACAATTGCTACCTTTGACATCCAAGTCTTCCACTTAGATCCAGGCAGGGACTCTCTTCTGAAATGGCTTGCGGGGAAAGGAGCACCCAAACTTGGGTACGCAGCCAGCTCATATTGGGTAACTTGGAATCGACTTCCAAGTCTTCCACTTCGATCCAGGCAGGGACCCTCCTCTGAAATGCCTGCGGGGAAAGGAGCACTCCAAAGGCGGGTAAACATGGAAGGTGGTTTTCCTGGAATTGCAACTTCCACTTACACTTGTACTAGCAGAGAACCAGTCTAATGCACCCTTCCACCATCCATATCTTGCCCGTTTAATGCACTCTCCCTGAGGGTTCATGTTAGGAGCACAGAGCCATGGGAATTTCTACCTATTGTCAACCTAAATGAATGTTACAAAAGGGCAACCTCTGCATCCACAATTGCTACTTTGACATCCAAGTCTTCCACTTAGATCCAGGCAGGGACTCTCTTCTGAAATGCTTGCGGGGAAAGGAGCACCTAAAGTTGGGTACGCAGCCAGCTCATATTGGGTAACTTGGAAGTCGACTTCCAAATCTTCCACTTTGATCCAGGCAGGGACCCTCCTCTGAAATGCCTTCGGGGAAAGGAGCACTCAAAGGCGGGTAAACATTGAAGGTGGTTTTCCTGGAATTGCAACTTCCACTTACACTTGTACTAGCAGAGAACCAGTCTAATGCACCCTTCCACCATCCATATCTTGCCCGTTTAATGCACTCTCCCTGAGGGTTCATTTTAGGAGCACAGGGCCATGGGAATTTCTAGCTATTGTCAACCTAAATGAATGTTACAAAAGGGCAACCTCTGCATCCACAATTGTTACTTTGACATCCAAGTCTTCCACTTAGATCCAGGCAGTGACTCTCTTCTGAAATGCTTGCGGGGAAAGGAGCACCTAAACTTGGGTACGCAGCCAGCTCATATTGGGTAACTTGGAAGTCGACTTCCAAGTCTTCCACTTCGATCCAGGCAGGGACCCTCCTCTGAAATGCCTGCGGGGAAAGGAGCACTCAAAGGCGGGTAAACATGGAAGGTGGTTTTCCTGGAACTGCAACTTCCACTTCCACTTGTACTAGCAGAGAACCAGTCTAATGCACCCTTCCACCATCCATATCTTGCCCGTTTAATGCACTCTCCCTGAGGGTTCATTTTAGGAGCACAGGGCCATGGGAATTTCTAGCTATTGTCAACCTAAATGAATGTTACAAAAGGGCAACCTCTGCATCCACAATTGCTACTTTGACATCCAAGTCTTCCACTTAGATCCAGGCAGGGACTCTCTTCTGAAATGCTTGCGGGGAAAGGAGCACCTAAAGTTGGGTACGCAGCCAGCTCATATTGGGTAACTTGGAAGTCGACTTCCAAGTCTTCCACTTTGATCCAGGCAGGGACCCTCCTCTGAAATGCCTTCGGGGAAAGGAGCACTCAAAGGCGGGTAAACATTGAAGGTGGTTTTCCTGGAATTGCAACTTCCACTTACACTTGTACTAGCAGAGAACCAGTCTAATGCACCCTTCCACCATCCATATCTTGCCCGTTTAATGCACTCTCCCTGAGGGTTCATTTTAGGAGCACAGGGCCATGGGAATTTCTAGCTATTGTCAACCTAAATGAATGTTACAAAAGGGCAACCTCTGCATCCACAATTGTTACTTTGACATCCAAGTCTTCCACTTAGATCCAGGCAGTGACTCTCTTCTGAAATGCTTGCGGGGAAAGGAGCACCTAAACTTGGGTACGCAGCCAGCTCATATTGGGTAACTTGGAAGTCGACTTCCAAGTCTTCCACTTCGATCCAGGCAGGGACCCTCCTCTGAAATGCCTGCGGGGAAAGGAGCACTCAAAAGGCGGGTAAACATGGAAGGTGGTTTTCCTGGAACTGCAACTTCCACTTCCACTTGTACTAGCAGAGAACCAGTCTAATGCACCCTTCCACCATCCATATCTTGCCCGTTTAATGCACTCTCCCTGAGGGTTCATGTTAGGAGCACAGAGCCATGGGAATTTCTACCTATTGTCAACCTAAATGAATGTTACAAAAGGGCAACCTCTGCATCCACAATTGCTACTTTGACATCCAAGTCTTCCACTTAGATCCAGGCAGGGACTCTCTTCTGAAATGCTTGCGGGGAAAGGAGCACCTAAAGTTGGGTACGCAGCCAGCAAATATTGGGTAACTTGGAAGTCGACTTCCAAGTCTTCCACTTTGATCCAGGCAGGGACCCTCCTCTGAAATGCCTTCGGGGAAAGGAGCACTCAAAGGCGGGTAAACATTGAAGGTGGTTTTCCTGGAATTGCAACTTCCACTTACACTTGTACTAGCAGAGAACCAGTCTAATGCACCCTTCCACCATCCATATCTTGCCCGTTTAATGCACTCTCCCTGAGGGTTCATTTTAGGAGCACAGGGCCATGGGAATTTCTAGCTATTGTCAACCTAAATGAATGTTACAAAAGGGCAACCTCTGCATCCACAATTGTTACTTTGACATCCAAGTCTTCCACTTAGATCCAGGCAGTGACTCTCTTCTGAAATGCTTGCGGGGAAAGGAGCACCTAAACTTGGGTACGCAGCCAGCTCATATTGGGTAACTTGGAAGTCGACTTCCAAGTCTTCCACTTCGATCCAGGCAGGGACCCTCCTCTGAAATGCCTGCGGGGAAAGGAGCACTCAAAGGCGGGTAAACATGGAAGGTGGTTTTCCTGGAACTGCAACTTCCACTTCCACTTGTACTAGCAGAGAACCAGTCTAATGCACCCTTCCACCATCCATATCTTGCCCGTTTAATGCACTCTCCCTGAGGGTTCATTTTAGGAGCACAGGGCCATGGGAATTTCTAGCTATTGTCAACCTAAATGAATGTTACAAAAGGGCAACCTCTGCATCCACAATTGCTACTTTGACATCCAAGTCTTCCACTTAGATCCAGGCAGGGACTCTCTTCTGAAATGCTTGCGGGGAAAGGAGCACCTAAAGTTGGGTACGCAGCCAGCTCATATTGGGTAACTTGGAAGTCGACTTCCAAGTCTTCCACTTTGATCCAGGCAGGGACCCTCCTCTGAAATGCCTTCGGGGAAAGGAGCACTCAAAGGCGGGTAAACATTGAAGGTGGTTTTCCTGGAATTGCAACTTCCACTTACACTTGTACTAGCAGAGAACCAGTCTAATGCACCCTTCCACCATCCATATCTTGCCCGTTTAATGCACTCTCCCTGAGGGTTCATTTTAGGAGCACAGGGCCATGGGAATTTCTAGCTATTGTCAACCTAAATGAATGTTACAAAAGGGCAACCTCTGCATCCACAATTGTACCTTGACATCCAAGTCTTCCACTTAGATCCAGGCAGGGACTCTCTTCTGAAATGCTTGCGGGGAAAGGAGCACCTAAACTTGGGTACGCAGCCAGCTCATATTGGGTAACTTGGAAGTCGACTTCCAAGTCTTCCACTTCGATCCAGGCAGGGACCCTCCTCTGAAATGCCTGCGGGGAAAGGAGCACTCAAAGGCGGGTAAACATGGAAGGTGGTTTTCCTGGAACTGCAACTTCCACTTCCACTTGTACTAGCAGAGAACCAGTCTAATGCACCCTTCCACCATCCATATCTTGCCCGTTTAATGCACTCTCCCTGAGGGTTCATGTTAGGAGCACAGAGCCATGGGAATTTCTACCTATTGTCAACCTAAATGAATGTTACAAAAGGGCAACCTCTGCATCCACAATTGCTACTTTGACATCCAAGTCTTCCACTTAGATCCAGGCAGGGACTCTCTTCTGAAATGCTTGCGGGGAAAGGAGCACCTAAAGTTGGGTACGCAGCCAGCTCATATTAGGGACCCTCCTCTGAAATGCCTTCGGGGAAAGGAGCACTCAAAGGCGGGTAAACATTGAAGGTGGTTTTCCTGGAATTGCAACTTCCACTTACACTTGTACTAGCAGAGAACCAGTCTAATGCACCCTTCCACCATCCATATCTTGCCCGTTTAATGCACTCTCCCTGAGGGTTCATGTTAGGAGCACAGAGCCATGGGAATTTCTACCTATTGTCAACCTAAATGAATGTTACAAAAGGGCAACCTCTGCATCCACAATTGCTACTTTGACATCCAAGTCTTCCACTTAGATCCAGGCAGGGACTCTCTTCTGAAATGCTTGCGGGGAAAGGAGCACCTAAAGTTGGGTACGCAGCCAGCTCATATTGGGTAACTTGGAAGTCGACTTCCAAGTCTTCCACTTTGATCCAGGCAGGGACCCTCCTCTGAAATGCCTTCGGGGAAAGGAGCACTCAAAGGCGGGTAAACATTGAAGGTGGTTTTCCTGGAATTGCAACTTCCACTTACACTTGTACTAGCAGAGAACCAGTCTAATGCACCCTTCCACCATCCATATCTTGCCCGTTTAATGCACTCTCCCTGAGGGTTCATTTTAGGAGCACAGGGCCATGGGAATTTCTAGCTATTGTCAACCTAAATGAATGTTACAAAAGGGCAACCTCTGCATCCACAATTGCTACCTTGACATCCAAGTCTTCCACTTAGATCCAGGCAGGGACTCTCTTCTGAAATGCTTGCGGGGAAAGGAGCACCCAAACTTGGGTACGCAGCCAGCTCATATTGGGTAACTTGGAAGTCGACTTCCAAGTCTTCCACTTCGATCCAGGCAGGGACCCTCCTCTGAAATGCCTGCGGGGAAAGGAGCACTCAAAGGCGGGTAAACATGGAAGGTGGTTTTCCTGGAATTGCAACTTCCACTTACACTTGTACTAGCAGAGAACCAGTCTAATGCACCCTTCCACCATCCATATCTTGCCCGTTTAATGCACTCTCCCTGAGGGTTCATGTTAGGAGCACAGAGCCATGGGAATTTCTACCTATTGTCAACCTAAATGAATGTTACAAAAGGGCAACCTCTGCATCCACAATTGCTACTTTGACATCCAAGTCTTCCACTTAGATCCAGGCAGGGACTCTCTTCTGAAATGCTTGCGGGGAAAGGAGCACCTAAAGTTGGGTACGCAGCCAGCTCATATTAGGGACCCTCCTCTGAAATGCCTTCGGGGAAAGGAGCACTCAAAGGCGGGTAAACATTGAAGGTGGTTTTCCTGGAATTGCAACTTCCACTTACACTTGTACTAGCAGAGAACCAGTCTAATGCACCCTTCCACCATCCATATCTTGCCCGTTTAATGCACTCTCCCTGAGGGTTCATTTTAGGAGCACAGGGCCATGGGAATTTCTAGCTATTGTCAACCTAAATGAATGTTACAAAAGGGCAACCTCTGCATCCACAATTGCTACCTTGACATCCAAGTCTTCCACTTAGATCCAGGCAGGGACTCTCTTCTGAAATGCTTGCGGGGAAAGGAGCACCCAAACTTGGGTACGCAGCCAGCTCATATTGGGTAACTTGGAAGTCGACTTCCAAGTCTTCCACTTCGATCCAGGCAGGGACCCTCCTCTGAAATGCCTGCGGGGAAAGGAGCACTCAAACGCGGGTAAACATGGAAGGTGGTTTTCCTGGAATTGCAACTTCCACTTACACTTGTACTAGCAGAGAACCAGTCTAATGCACCCTTCCACCATCCATATCTTGCCCGTTTAATGCACTCTCCCTGAGGGTTCATGTTAGGAGCACAGAGCCATGGGAATTTCTACCTATTGTCAACCTAAATGAATGTTACAAAAGGGCAACCTCTGCATCCACAATTGCTACTTTGACATCCAAGTCTTCCACTTAGATCCAGGCAGGGACTCTCTTCTGAAATGCTTGCGGGGAAAGGAGCACCTAAAGTTGGGTACGCAGCCAGCTCATATTGGGTAACTTGGAAGTCGACTTCCAAGTCTTCCACTTTGATCCAGGCAGGGACCCTCCTCTGAAATGCCTTCGGGGAAAGGAGCACTCAAAGGCGGGTAAACATTGAAGGTGGTTTTCCTGGAATTGCAACTTCCACTTACACTTGTACTAGCAGAGAACCAGTCTAATGCACCCTTCCACCATCCATATCTTGCCCGTTTAATGCACTCTCCCTGAGGGTTCATGTTAGGAGCACAGGGCCATGGGAATTTCTAGCTATTGTCAACCTAAATGAATGTTACAAAAGGGCAACCTCTGCATCCACAATTGCTACCTTGACATCCAAGTCTTCCACTTAGATCCAGGCAGGGACCCTCCTCTGAAATGCCTGCGGGGAAAGGAGCACTCAAAGGTGGGTAAACATGGAAGGTGGTTTTCCTGGAATTGCAACTTCCACTTACACTTGTACTTGCAGAGAACCAGTCTAATGCACCCTTCCACCATCCATATCTTGCCCGTTTAATGCACTCTCCCTGAGGGTTCATGTTAGGAGCACAGGGCCATGGGAATTTCTAGCTATTGTCAACCTAAATAAATGTTAGAAAAGGGCAACCTCTGCATCCACAATTGCTACCTTGACATCCAAGTCTTCCACTTAGATCCAGGCAGGGACTCTCTTCTGAAATGCTTGCGGGGAAAGGAGCACCCAAACTTGGGTACGCAGCCAGCTCATATTGGGTAACTTGGAAGTCGACTTCCAAGTCTTCCACTTCGATCCAGGCAGGGACCCTCCTCTGAAATGCCTGCGGGGAAAGGAGCACTCAAAGGCGGGTAAACATGGAAGGTGGTTTTCCTGGAATTGCAACTTCCACTTACACTTGTACTAGCAGAGAACCAGTCTAATGCACCCTTCCACCATCCATATCTTGCCCGTTTAATGCACTCTCCCTGAGGGTTCATGTTAGGAGCACAGAGCCATGGGAATTTCTACCTATTGTCAACCTAAATGAATGTTACAAAAGGGCAACCTCTGCATCCACAATTGCTACTTTGACATCCAAGTCTTCCACTTAGATCCAGGCAGGGACTCTCTTCTGAAATGCTTGCGGGGAAAGGAGCACCTAAAGTTGGGTACGCAGCCAGCTCATATTGGGTAACTTGGAAGTCGACTTCCAAGTCTTCCACTTTGATCCAGGCAGGGACCCTCCTCTGAAATGCCTTCGGGGAAAGGAGCACTCAAAGGCGGGTAAACATTGAAGGTGGTTTTCCTGGAATTGCAACTTCCACTTACACTTGTACTAGCAGAGAACCAGTCTAATGCACCCTTCCACCATCCATATCTTGCCCGTTTAATGCACTCTCCCTGAGGGTTCATTTTAGGAGCACAGGGCCATGGGAATTTCTAGCTATTGTCAACCTAAATGAATGTTACAAAAGGGCAACCTCTGCATCCACAATTGCTACCTTGACATCCAAGTCTTCCACTTAGATCCAGGCAGGGACTCTCTTCTGAAATGCTTGCGGGGAAAGGAGCACCCAAACTTGGGTACGCAGCCAGCTCATATTGGGTAACTTGGAAGTCGACTTCCAAGTCTTCCACTTCGATCCAGGCAGGGACCCTCCTCTGAAATGCCTGCGGGGAAAGGAGCACTCAAAGGCGGGTAAACATGGAAGGTGGTTTTCCTGGAATTGCAACTTCCACTTACACTTGTACTAGCAGAGAACCAGTCTAATGCACCCTTCCACCATCCATATCTTGCCCGTTTAATGCACTCTCCCTGAGGGTTCATGTTAGGAGCACAGAGCCATGGGAATTTCTACCTATTGTCAACCTAAATGAATGTTACAAAAGGGCAACCTCTGCATCCACAATTGCTACTTTGACATCCAAGTCTTCCACTTAGATCCAGGCAGGGACTCTCTTCTGAAATGCTTGCGGGGAAAGGAGCACCTAAAGTTGGGTACGCAGCCAGCTCATATTGGGTAACTTGGAAGTCGACTTCCAAATCTTCCACTTTGATCCAGGCAGGGACCCTCCTCTGAAATGCCTTCGGGGAAAGGAGCACTCAAAGGCGGGTAAACATTGAAGGTGGTTTTCCTGGAATTGCAACTTCCACTTACACTTGTACTAGCAGAGAACCAGTCTAATGCACCCTTCCACCATCCATATCTTGCCCGTTTAATGCACTCTCCCTGAGGGTTCATTTTAGGAGCACAGGGCCATGGGAATTTCTAGCTATTGTCAACCTAAATGAATGTTACAAAAGGGCAACCTCTGCATCCACAATTGTTACTTTGACATCCAAGTCTTCCACTTAGATCCAGGCAGTGACTCTCTTCTGAAATGCTTGCGGGGAAAGGAGCACCTAAACTTGGGTACGCAGCCAGCTCATATTGGGTAACTTGGAAGTCGACTTCCAAGTCTTCCACTTCGATCCAGGCAGGGACCCTCCTCTGAAATGCCTGCGGGGAAAGGAGCACTCAAAGGCGGGTAAACATGGAAGGTGGTTTTCCTGGAACTGCAACTTCCACTTCCACTTGTACTAGCAGAGAACCAGTCTAATGCACCCTTCCACCATCCATATCTTGCCCGTTTAATGCACTCTCCCTGAGGGTTCATTTTAGGAGCACAGGGCCATGGGAATTTCTAGCTATTGTCAACCTAAATGAATGTTACAAAAGGGCAACCTCTGCATCCACAATTGCTACTTTGACATCCAAGTCTTCCACTTAGATCCAGGCAGGGACTCTCTTCTGAAATGCTTGCGGGGAAAGGAGCACCTAAAGTTGGGTACGCAGCCAGCTCATATTGGGTAACTTGGAAGTCGACTTCCAAGTCTTCCACTTTGATCCAGGCAGGGACCCTCCTCTGAAATGCCTTCGGGGAAAGGAGCACTCAAAGGCGGGTAAACATTGAAGGTGGTTTTCCTGGAATTGCAACTTCCACTTACACTTGTACTAGCAGAGAACCAGTCTAATGCACCCTTCCACCATCCATATCTTGCCCGTTTAATGCACTCTCCCTGAGGGTTCATTTTAGGAGCACAGGGCCATGGGAATTTCTAGCTATTGTCAACCTAAATGAATGTTACAAAAGGGCAACCTCTGCATCCACAATTGTTACTTGACATCCAAGTCTTCCACTTAGATCCAGGCAGTGACTCTCTTCTGAAATGCTTGCGGGGAAAGGAGCACCTAAACTTGGGTACGCAGCCAGCTCATATTGGGTAACTTGGAAGTCGACTTCCAAGTCTTCCACTTCGATCCAGGCAGGGACCCTCCTCTGAAATGCCTGCGGGGAAAGGAGCACTCAAAGGCGGGTAAACATGGAAGGTGGTTTTCCTGGAACTGCAACTTCCACTTCCACTTGTACTAGCAGAGAACCAGTCTAATGCACCCTTCCACCATCCATATCTTGCCCGTTTAATGCACTCTCCCTGAGGGTTCATGTTAGGAGCACAGAGCCATGGGAATTTCTACCTATTGTCAACCTAAATGAATGTTACAAAAGGGCAACCTCTGCATCCACAATTGCTACTTTGACATCCAAGTCTTCCACTTAGATCCAGGCAGGGACTCTCTTCTGAAATGCTTGCGGGGAAAGGAGCACCTAAAGTTGGGTACGCAGCCAGCTCATATTGGGTAACTTGGAAGTCGACTTCCAAGTCTTCCACTTTGATCCAGGCAGGGACCCTCCTCTGAAATGCCTTCGGGGAAAGGAGCACTCAAAGGCGGGTAAACATTGAAGGTGGTTTTCCTGGAATTGCAACTTCCACTTACACTTGTACTAGCAGAGAACCAGTCTAATGCACCCTTCCACCATCCATATCTTGCCCGTTTAATGCACTCTCCCTGAGGGTTCATTTTAGGAGCACAGGGCCATGGGAATTTCTAGCTATTGTCAACCTAAATGAATGTTACAAAAGGGCAACCTCTGCATCCACAATTGCTACCTTGACATCCAAGTCTTCCACTTAGATCCAGGCAGGGACTCTCTTCTGAAATGCTTGCGGGGAAAGGAGCACCCAAACTTGGGTACGCAGCCAGCTCATATTGGGTAACTTGGAAGTCGACTTCCAAGTCTTCCACTTCGATCCAGGCAGGGACCCTCCTCTGAAATGCCTGCGGAGAAAGGAGCACTCAAAGGCGGGTAAACATGGAAGGTGGTTTTCCTGGAATTGCAACTTCCACTTACACTTGTACTAGCAGAGAACCAGTCTAATGCACCCTTCCACCATCCATATCTTGCCCGTTTAATGCACTCTCCCTGAGGGTTCATGTTAGGAGCACAGAGCCATGGGAATTTCTACCTATTGTCAACCTAAATGAATGTTACAAAAGGGCAACCTCTGCATCCACAATTGCTACTTTGACATCCAAGTCTTCCACTTAGATCCAGGCAGGGACTCTCTTCTGAAATGCTTGCGGGGAAAGGAGCACCTAAAGTTGGGTACGCAGCCAGCTCATATTAGGGACCCTCCTCTGAAATGCCTTCGGGGAAAGGAGCACTCAAAGGCGGGTAAACATTGAAGGTGGTTTTCCTGGAATTGCAACTTCCACTTACACTTGTACTAGCAGAGAACCAGTCTAATGCACCCTTCCACCATCCATATCTTGCCCGTTTAATGCACTCTCCCTGAGGGTTCATGTTAGGGAGCACAGAGCCATGGGAATTTCTACCTATTGTCAACCTAAATGAATGTTACAAAAGGGCAACCTCTGCATCCACAATTGCTACTTTGACATCCAAGTCTTCCACTTAGATCCAGGCAGGGACTCTCTTCTGAAATGCTTGCGGGAAAGGAGCACCTAAAGTTGGGTACGCAGCCAGCTCATATTGGGTAACTTGGAAGTCGACTTCCAAGTCTTCCACTTTGATCCAGGCAGGGACCCTCCTCTGAAATGCCTTCGGGGAAAGGAGCACTCAAAGGCGGGTAAACATTGAAGGTGGTTTTCCTGGAATTGCAACTTCCACTTACACTTGTACTAGCAGAGAACCAGTCTAATGCACCCTTCCACCATCCATATCTTGCCCGTTTAATGCACTCTCCCTGAGGGTTCATTTTAGGAGCACAGGGCCATGGGAATTTCTAGCTATTGTCAACCTAAATGAATGTTACAAAAGGGCAACCTCTGCATCCACAATTGCTACCTTGACATCCAAGTCTTCCACTTAGATCCAGGCAGGGACTCTCTTCTGAAATGCTTGCGGGGAAAGGAGCACCCAAACTTGGGTACGCAGCCAGCTCATATTGGGTAACTTGGAAGTCGACTTCCAAGTCTTCCACTTCGATCCAGGCAGGGACCCTCCTCTGAAATGCCTGCGGGGAAAGGAGCACTCAAAGGCGGGTAAACATGGAAGGTGGTTTTCCTGGAATTGCAACTTCCACTTACACTTGTACTAGCAGAGAACCAGTCTAATGCACCCTTCCACCATCCATATCTTGCCCGTTTAATGCACTCTCCCTGAGGGTTCATGTTAGGAGCACAGAGCCATGGGAATTTCTACCTATTGTCAACCTAAATGAATGTTACAAAAGGGCAACCTCTGCATCCACAATTGCTACTTTGACATCCAAGTCTTCCACTTAGATCCAGGCAGGGACTCTCTTCTGAAATGCTTGCGGGGAAAGGAGCACCTAAAGTTGGGTACGCAGCCAGCTCATATTAGGGACCCTCCTCTGAAATGCCTTCGGGGAAAGGAGCACTCAAAGGCGGGTAAACATTGAAGGTGGTTTTCCTGGAATTGCAACTTCCACTTACACTTGTACTAGCAGAGAACCAGTCTAATGCACCCTTCACCATCCATATCTTGCCCGTTTAATGCACTCTCCCTGAGGGTTCATTTTAGGAGCACAGGGCCATGGGAATTTCTAGCTATTGTCAACCTAAATGAATGTTACAAAAGGGCAACCTCTGCATCCACAATTGCTACCTTGACATCCAAGTCTTCCACTTAGATCCAGGCAGGGACTCTCTTCTGAAATGCTTGCGGGGAAAGGAGCACCCAAACTTGGGTACGCAGCCAGCTCATATTGGGTAACTTGGAAGTCGACTTCCAAGTCTTCCACTTCGATCCAGGCAGGGACCCTCCTCTGAAATGCCTGCGGGGAAGGAGCACTCAAACGCGGGTAAACATGGAAGGTGGTTTTCCTGGAATTGCAACTTCCACTTACACTTGTACTAGCAGAGAACCAGTCTAATGCACCCTTCCACCATCCATATCTTGCCCGTTTAATGCACTCTCCCTGAGGGTTCATGTTAGGAGCACAGAGCCATGGGAATTTCTACCTATTGTCAACCTAAATGAATGTTACAAAAGGGCAACCTCTGCATCCACAATTGCTACTTTGACATCCAAGTCTTCCACTTAGATCCAGGCAGGGACTCTCTTCTGAAATGCTTGCGGGGAAAGGAGCACCTAAAGTTGGGTACGCAGCCAGCTCATATTGGGTAACTTGGAAGTCGACTTCCAAGTCTTCCACTTTGATCCAGGCAGGGACCCTCCTCTGAAATGCCTTCGGGGAAAGGAGCACTCAAAGGCGGGTAAACATTGAAGGTGGTTTTCCTGGAATTGCAACTTCCACTTACACTTTGTACTAGCAGAGAACCAGTCTAATGCACCCTTCCACCATCCATATCTTGCCCGTTTAATGCACTCTCCCTGAGGGTTCATGTTAGGAGCACAGGGCCATGGGAATTTCTAGCTATTGTCAACCTAAATGAATGTTACAAAAGGGCAACCTCTGCATCCACAATTGCTACCTTGACATCCAAGTCTTCCACTTAGATCCAGGCAGGGACCCTCCTCTGAAATGCCTGCGGGGAAAGGAGCACTCAAAGGTGGGTAAACATGGAAGGTGGTTTTCCTGGAATTGCAACTTCCACTTACACTTGTACTTGCAGAGAACCAGTCTAATGCACCCTTCCACCATCCATATCTTGCCCGTTTAATGCACTCTCCCTGAGGGTTCATGTTAGGAGCACAGGGCCATGGGAATTTCTAGCTATTGTCAACCTAAATAAATGTTAGAAAAGGCAACCTCTGCATCCACAATTGCTACCTTGACATCCAAGTCTTCCACTTAGATCCAGGCAGGGACTCTCTTCTGAAATGCTTGCGGGGAAAGGAGCACCCAAACTTGGGTACGCAGCCAGCTCATATTGGGTAACTTGGAAGTCGACTTCCAAGTCTTCCACTTCGATCCAGGCAGGGACCCTCCTCTGAAATGCCTGCGGGGAAAGGAGCACTCAAAGGCGGGTAAACATGGAAGGTGGTTTTCCTGGAATTGCAACTTCCACTTACACTTGTACTAGCAGAGAACCAGTCTAATGCACCTTCCACCATCCATATCTTGCCCGTTTAATGCACTCTCCCTGAGGGTTCATGTTAGGAGCACAGAGCCATGGGAATTTCTACCTATTGTCAACCTAAATGAATGTTACAAAAGGGCAACCTCTGCATCCACAATTGCTACTTTGACATCCAAGTCTTCCACTTAGATCCAGGCAGGGACTCTCTTCTGAAATGCTTGCGGGGAAAGGAGCACCTAAAGTTGGGTACGCAGCCAGCTCATATTGGGTAACTTGGAAGTCGACTTCCAAGTCTTCCACTTTGATCCAGGCAGGGACCCTCCTCTGAAATGCCTTCGGGGAAAGGAGCACTCAAAGGCGGGTAAACATTGAAGGTGGTTTTCCTGGAATTGCAACTTCCACTTACACTTGTACTAGCAGAGAACCAGTCTAATGCACCCTTCCACCATCCATATCTTGCCCGTTTAATGCACTCTCCCTGAGGGTTCATTTTAGGAGCACAGGGCCATGGGAATTTCTAGCTATTGTCAACCTAAATGAATGTTACAAAAGGGCAACCTCTGCATCCACAATTGCTACCTTGACATCCAAGTCTTCCACTTAGATCCAGGCAGGGACTCTCTTCTGAAATGCTTGCGGGGAAAGGAGCACCCAAACTTGGGTACGCAGCCAGCTCATATTGGGTAACTTGGAAGTCGACTTCCAAGTCTTCCACTTCGATCCAGGCAGGGACCCTCCTCTGAAATGCCTGCGGGGAAAGGAGCACTCAAAGGCGGGTAAACATGGAAGGTGGTTTTCCTGGAATTGCAACTTCCACTTACACTTGTACTAGCAGAGAACCAGTCTAATGCACCTTCCACCATCCATATCTTGCCCGTTTAATGCACTCTCCCTGAGGGTTCATGTTAGGAGCACAGAGCCATGGGAATTTCTACCTATTGTCAACCTAAATGAATGTTACAAAAGGGCAACCTCTGCATCCACAATTGCTACTTTGACATCCAAGTCTTCCACTTAGATCCAGGCAGGGACTCTCTTCTGAAATGCTTGCGGGGAAAGGAGCACCTAAAGTTGGGTACGCAGCCAGCTCATATTGGGTAACTTGGAAGTCGACTTCCAAATCTTCCACTTTGATCCAGGCAGGACCCTCCTCTGAAATGCCTTCGGGGAAAGGAGCACTCAAAGGCGGGTAAACATTGAAGGTGGTTTTCCTGGAATTGCAACTTCCACTTACACTTGTACTAGCAGAGAACCAGTCTAATGCACCCTTCCACCATCCATATCTTGCCCGTTTAATGCACTCTCCCTGAGGGTTCATTTTAGGAGCACAGGGCCATGGGAATTTCTAGCTATTGTCAACCTAAATGAATGTTACAAAAGGGCAACCTCTGCATCCACAATTGTTACTTTGACATCCAAGTCTTCCACTTAGATCCAGGCAGTGACTCTCTTCTGAAATGCTTGCGGGGAAAGGAGCAACCTAAACTTGGGTACGCAGCCAGCTCATATTGGGTAACTTGGAAGTCGACTTCCAAGTCTTCCACTTCGATCCAGGCAGGGACCCTCCTCTGAAATGCCTGCGGGGAAAGGAGCACTCAAAGGCGGGTAAACATGGAAGGTGGTTTTCCTGGAACTGCAACTTCCACTTCCACTTGTACTAGCAGAGAACCAGTCTAATGCACCCTTCCACCATCCATATCTTGCCGTTTAATGCACTCTCCCTGAGGGTTCATTTTAGGAGCACAGGGCCATGGGAATTTCTAGCTATTGTCAACCTAAATGAATGTTACAAAAGGGCAACCTCTGCATCCACAATTGCTACTTTGACATCCAAGTCTTCCACTTAGATCCAGGCAGGGACTCTCTTCTGAAAATGCTTGCGGGGAAAGGAGCACCTAAAGTTGGGTACGCAGCCAGCTCATATTGGGTAACTTGGAAGTCGACTTCCAAGTCTTCCACTTTGATCCAGGCAGGGACCCTCCTCTGAAATGCCTTCGGGGAAAGGAGCACTCAAAGGCGGTAAACATTGAAGGTGGTTTTCCTGGAATTGCAACTTCCACTTACACTTGTACTAGCAGAGAACCAGTTCTAATGCACCCTTCCACCATCCATATCTTGCCCGTTTAATGCACTCTCCCTGAGGGTTCATTTTAGGAGCACAGGGCCATGGGGAATTTCTAGCTATTGTCAACCTAAATGAATGTTACAAAGGGCAACCTCTGCATCCACAATTGTTACTTTGACATCCAAGTCTTCCACTTAGATTCCAGGCAGTGACTCTCTTCTGAAATGCTTGCGGGGGAAAGGAGCACCTAAACTTGGGTACGCAGCCAGCTCATATTGGGGTAACTTGGAAGTCGACTTCCAAGTCTTCCACTTCGATCCAGGCAGGGACCCTCCTCTGAAATGCCTGCGGGGAAAGGAGCACTCAAAGGCGGGTAAACATGGAAGGTGGTTTTCCTGGAACTGCAACTTCCACTTCCACTTGTACTAGCAGAGAACCAGTCTAATGCACCCTTCCACCATCCATATCTTGCCCGTTTAATGCACTCTCCCTGAGGGTTCATGTTAGGAGCACAGAGCCATGGGAATTTCTACCTATTGTCAACCTAAATGAATGTTACAAAAGGGCAACCTCTGCATCCACAATTGCTACTTTGACATCCAAGTCTTCCACTTAGATCCAGGCAGGGACTCTCTTCTGAAATGCTTGCGGGGAAAGGAGCACCTAAAGTTGGGTACGCAGCCAGCAAATATTGGGTAACTTGGAAGTCGACTTCCAAGTCTTCCACTTTGATCCAGGCAGGGACCCTCCTCTGAAATGCCTTCGGGGAAAGGAGCACTCAAAGCGGGGTAAACATTGAAGGTGGTTTTCTGGAATTGCAACTTCCACTTACACTTGTACTAGCAGAGAACCAGTCTAATGCACCTTCCACCATCCATATCTTGCCCGTTTAATGCACTCTCCTGAGGGTTCATTTTAGGAGCACAGGCCATGGGAATTTCTAGCTATTGTCAACTAAATGAATGTTACAAAGGGCAACTCTGCATCCACAATTGTTACTTTGACATCCAAGTCTTCCACTTAGATCCAGGCAGTGCTCTCTTCTGAAATGCTTGCGGGGAAAGGAGCACCTAAACTTGGGTACGCAGCCAGCATATTGGGTAACTTGGAAGTCGACTTCCAAGTCTTCCACTTCGATCCAGGCAGGACCCTCCTCTGAAATGCCTGCGGGGAAAGGAGCACTCAAAGCGGGTAAACATGGAAGGTGGTTTTCCTGGAACTGCAACTTCCACTTCCACTTGTACTAGCAGAGAACCAGTCTAATGCACCCTTCCACCATCCATATCTTGCCCGTTTAATGCACTCTTCCCTGAGGGTTCATTTAGGAGCACAGGGCCATGGGAATTTCTAGCTATTGTCAACCTAAATGAATGTTACAAAAGGGCAACCTCTGCATCCACAATTGCTACTTTGACATCCAAGTCTTCCACTTAGATCCAGGCAGGGACTCTCTTCTGAAATGCTTGCGGGGAAAGGAGCACCTAAGTTGGGTACGCAGCCAGCTCATATTGGGTAACTTGGAAGTCGACTTCCAAGTCTTCCACTTTGATCCAGGCAGGGACCCTCCTCTGAAATGCCTTCGGGGAAAGGAGCACTCAAAGGCGGGTAAACATTGAAGGTGGTTTTCCTGGAATTGCAACTTCCACTTACACTTGTACTAGCAGAGAACCAGTCTAATGCACCCTTCCACCATCCATATCTTGCCCGTTTAATGCACTCTCCCTGAGGGTTCATTTTAGGAGCACAGGGCCATGGAATTTCTAGCTATTGTCAACCTAAATGAATGTTACAAAAGGGCAACCTCTGCATCCACAATTGTTACTTTGACATCCAAGTCTTCCACTTAGATCCAGGCAGTGACTCTCTTCTGAATGCTTGCGGGGAAAGGAGCACCTAAACTTGGGTACGCAGCCAGCTCATATTGGGTAACTTGGAAGTCGACTTCCAAGTCTTCCACTTCGATCCAGGCAGGGACCCTCCTCTGAAATGCCTGCGGGGAAAGGAGCACTCAAAGGCGGGTAAACATGGAAGTGGTTTTCCTGGAACTGCAACTTCCACTTCCACTTGTACTAGCAGAGAACCAGTCTAATGCACCCTTCCACCATCCATATCTTGCCCGTTTAATGCACTCTCCCTGAGGGTTCATGTTAGGAGCACAGAGCCATGGGAATTTCTACCTATTGTCAACCTAAATGAATGTTACAAAAGGGCAACCTCTGCATCCACAATTGCTACTTTGACATCCAAGTCTTCCACTTAGATCCAGGCAGGGACTCTCTCTGAAATGCTTGCGGGGAAAGGAGCACCTAAAGTTGGGTACGCAGCCAGCTCATATTGGGTAACTTGGAAGTCGACTTCCAAGTCTTCCACTTTGATCCAGGCAGGGACCCTCCTCTGAAATGCCTTCGGGGAAAGGAGCACTCAAAGGCGGGTAAACATTGAAGGTGGTTTTCCTGGAATTGCAACTTCCACTTACACTTGTACTAGCAGAGAACCAGTCTAATGCACCCTTCCACCATCCATATCTTGCCCGTTTAATGCACTCTCCCTGAGGGTTCATTTTAGGAGCACAGGGCCATGGGAATTTCTAGCTATTGTCAACCTAAATGAATGTTACAAAGGGCAACCTCTGCATCCACAATTGCTACCTTGACATCCAAGTCTTCCACTTAGATCCAGGCAGGGACTCTCTTCTGAAATGCTTGCGGGGAAAGGAGCACCCAAACTTGGGTACGCAGCCAGCTCATATTGGGTAACTTGGAAGTCGACTTCCAAGTCTTCCACTTCGATCCAGGCAGGGACCCTCCTCTGAAATGCCTGCGGAGAAAGGAGCACTCAAAGGCGGGTAAACATGGAAGGTGGTTTTCCTGGAATTGCAACTTCCACTTACACTTGTACTAGCAGAGAACCAGTCTAATGCACCCTTCCACCATCCATATCTTGCCCGTTTAATGCACTCTCCCTGAGGGGTTCATGTTAGGAGCACAGAGCCATGGGAATTTCTACCTATTGTCAACCTAAATGAATGTTACAAAAGGGCAACCTCTGCATCCACAATTGCTACTTTGACATCCAAGTCTTCCACTTAGATCCAGGCAGGGACTCTCTTCTGAAATGCTTGCGGGGAAAGGAGCACCTAAAGTTGGGTACGCAGCCAGCTCATATTAGGGACCCTCCTCTGAAATGCCTTCGGGGAAAGGAGCACTCAAAGGCGGGTAAACATTGAAGGTGGTTTTCCTGGAATTGCAACTTCCACTTACACTTGTACTAGCAGAGAACCAGTCTAATGCACCCTTCCACCATCCATATCTTGCCCGTTTAATGCACTCTCCCTGAGGGTTCATGTTAGGAGCACAGAGCCATGGGAATTTCTACCTATTGTCAACCTAAATGAATGTTACAAAAGGGCAACCTCTGCATCCACAATTGCTACTTTGACATCCAAGTCTTCCACTTAGATCCAGGCAGGGACTCTCTTCTGAAATGCTTGCGGGGAAAGGAGCACCTAAAGTTGGGTACGCAGCCAGCTCATATTGGGTAACTTGGAAGTCGACTTCCAAGTCTTCCACTTTGATCCAGGCAGGGACCCTCCTCTGAAATGCCTTCGGGGAAAGGAGCACTCAAAGGCGGGTAAACATTGAAGGTGGTTTTTCCTGGAATTGCAACTTCCACTTACACTTGTACTAGCAGAGAACCAGTCTAATGCACCCTTCCACCATCCATATCTTGCCCGTTTAATGCACTCTCCCTGAGGGTTCATTTTAGGAGCACAGGGCCATGGGAATTTCTAGCTATTGTCAACCTAAATGAATGTTACAAAAGGGCAACCTCTGCATCCACAATTGCTACCTTGACATCCAAGTCTTCCACTTAGATCCAGGCAGGGACTCTCTTCTGAAATGCTTGCGGGGAAAGGAGCACCCAAACTTGGGTACGCAGCCAGCTCATATTGGGTAACTTGGAAGTCGACTTCCAAGTCTTCCACTTCGATCCAGGCAGGGACCCTCCTCTGAAATGCCTGCGGGAAAGGAGCACTCAAAGGCGGGTAAACATGGAAGGTGGTTTTCCTGGAATTGCAACTTCCACTTACACTTGTACTAGCAGAGAACCAGTCTAATGCACCCTTCCACCATCCATATCTTGCCCGTTTAATGCACTCTCCCTGAGGGTTCATGTTAGGAGCACAGAGCCATGGGAATTTCTACCTATTGTCAACCTAAATGAATGTTACAAAAGGGCAACCTCTGCATCCACAATTGCTACTTTGACATCCAAGTCTTCCACTTAGATCCAGGCAGGGACTCTCTTCTGAAATGCTTGCGGGGAAAGGAGCACCTAAAGTTGGGTACGCAGCCAGCTCATATTAGGGACCCTCCTCTGAAATGCCTTCGGGGAAAGGAGCACTCAAAGGCGGGTAAACATTGAAGGTGGTTTTCCTGGAATTGCAACTTCCACTTACACTTGTACTAGCAGAGAACCAGTCTAATGCACCCTTCCACCATCCATATCTTGCCCGTTTAATGCACTCTCCCTGAGGGTTCATTTTAGGAGCACAGGGCCATGGGAATTTCTAGCTATTGTCAACCTAAATGAATGTTACAAAAGGGCAACCTCTGCATCCACAATTGCTACCTTGACATCCAAGTCTTCCACTTAGATCCAGGCAGGGACTCTCTTCTGAAATGCTTGCGGGGAAAGGAGCACCAAACTTGGGTACGCAGCCAGCTCATATTGGGTAACTTGGAAGTCGACTTCCAAGTCTTCCACTTCGATCCAGGCAGGGACCCTCCTCTGAAATGCCTGCGGGGAAGGAGCACTCAAACGCGGGTAAACATGGAAGGTGGTTTTCCTGGAATTGCAACTTCCACTTACACTTGTACTAGCAGAGAACCAGTCTAATGCACCCTTCCACCATCCATATCTTGCCCGTTTAATGCACTCTCCCTGAGGGTTCATGTTAGGAGCACAGAGCCATGGGAATTTCTACCTATTGTCAACCTAAATGAATGTTACAAAAGGGCAACCTCTGCATCCACAATTGCTACTTTGACATCCAAGTCTTCCACTTAGATCCAGGCAGGGACTCTCTTCTGAAATGCTTGCGGGGAAAGGAGCACCTAAAGTTGGGTACGCAGCCAGCTCATATTGGGTAACTTGGAAGTCGACTTCCAAGTCTTCCACTTTGATCCAGGCAGGGACCCTCCTCTGAAATGCCTTCGGGGAAAGGAGCACTCAAAGGCGGGTAAACATTGAAGGTGGTTTTCCTGGAATTGCAACTTCCACTTACACTTGTACTAGCAGAGAACCAGTCTAATGCACCCTTCCACCATCCATATCTTGCCCGTTTAATGCACTTCCCTGAGGGTTCATGTTAGGAGCACAGGGCCATGGGAATTTCTAGCTATTGTCAACCTAAATGAATGTTACAAAAGGGCAACCTCTGCATCCACAATTGCTACCTTGACATCCAAGTCTTCCACTTAGATCCAGGCAGGGACCCTCCTCTGAAATGCCTGCGGGGAAAGGAGCACTCAAGGTGGGTAAACATGGAAGGTGGTTTTCCTGGAATTGCAACTTCCACTTACACTTGTACTTGCAGAGAACCAGTCTAATGCACCCTTCCACCATCCATATCTGCCCGTTTAATGCACTCTCCTGAGGGTTCATGTTAGGAGCACAGGGCCATGGGAATTCTAGCTATTGTCAACCTAAATAAATGTTAGAAAAGGGCAACCTCTGCATCCACAATTGCTACTTGACATCCAAGTCTTCCACTTAGATCCAGGCAGGGACTCTCTTCTGAAATGCTTGCGGGGAAAGGAGCACCCAAACTTGGTACGCAGCCACTCATATTGGGTAACTTGGAGTCGACTTCCAAGTCTTCCACTTCGATCCAGGCAGGGACCCTCCTCTGAAATGCCTGCGGGGAAAGGAGCACTCAAAGGCGGGTAAACATGGAAGGTGGTTTTCCTGGAATTGCAACTTCCACTTACACTTGTACTAGCAGAGAACCAGTCTAATGCACCCTTCCACCATCCATATCTTGCCCGTTTAATGCACTCTCCCTGAGGGTTCATGTTAGGAGCACAGAGCCATGGGAATTCTACCTATTGTCAACCTAAATGAATGTTACAAAAAGGGCAACCTCTGCATCCACAATTGCTATTTGACATCCAAGTCTTCCACTTAGATCCAGGCAGGGACTCTCTTCTGAAATGCTTGCGGGGAAAGGAGCACCTAAAGTTGGGTACGCAGCCAGCTCATATTGGGTAACTTGGAAGTCGACTTCCAAGTCTTCCACTTTGATCCAGGCAGGGACCTCCTCTGAATGCCTTCGGGGAAAGGAGCACTCAAAGGCGGGTAAACATTGAAGGTGGTTTTCCTGGAATTGCAACTTCCACTTACACTTGTACTAGCAGAGAACCAGTCTAATGCACCCTTCACCATCCATATCTTGCCCGTTTAATGCACTCTCCCTGAGGGTTCATTTTAGGAGCACAGGGCCATGGGAATTTCTAGCTATTGTCAACCTAAATGAATGTTACAAAAGGGCAACCTCTGCATCCACAATTGCTACTTTGACATCCAAGTCTTCCACTTAGATCCAGGCAGGACTCTCTTCTGAAATGCTTGCGGGGAAAGGAGCACCTAAACTTGGGTACGCAGCCAGCTCATATTGGGTAACTTGGAAGTCGACTTCCAAGTCTTCCACTTCGATCCAGGCAGGGACCCTCCTCTGAAATGCCTGCGGGGAAAGGAGCACTCAAAGGCGGGTAAACATGGAAGGTGGTTTTCCTGGAATTGCAACTTCCACTTACACTTGTACTAGCAGAGAACCAGTCTAATGCACCCTTCCACCATCCATATCTTGCCCGTTTAATGCACTCTCCCTGAGGGTTCATTTTAGGAGCACAGGGCCATGGGAATTTCTAGCTATTGTCAACCTAAATGAATGTTACAAAAGGGCAACCTCTGCATCCACAATTGCTACTTTGACATCCAAGTCTTCCACTTAGATCCAGGCAGGGACTCTCTTCTGAAATGCTTGCGGGGAAAGGAGCACCTAAAGTTGGGTACGCAGCCAGCTCATATTGGGTAACTTGGAAGTCGACTTCCAAGTCTTCCACTTTGATCCAGGCAGGGACCCTCCTCTGAAATGCCTTCGGGGAAAGGAGCACTCAAAGGCGGGTAAACATTGAAGGTGGTTTTCCTGGAATTGCAACTTCCACTTACACTTGTACTAGCAGAGAACCAGTCTAATGCACCCTTCCACCATCCATATCTTGCCCGTTTAATGCACTCTCCCTGAGGGTTCATTTTAGGAGCACAGGGCCATGGGAATTTCTAGCTATTGTCAACCTAAATGAATGTTACAAAAGGGCAACCTCTGCATCCACAATTGTTACTTTGACATCCAAGTCTTCCACTTAGATCCAGGCAGTGACTCTCTTCTGAAATGCTTGCGGGGAAAGGAGCACCTAAACTTGGGTACGCAGCCAGCTCATATTGGGTAACTTGGAAGTCGACTTCCAAGTCTTCCACTTCGATCCAGGCAGGGACCCTCCTCTGAAATGCCTGCGGGGAAAGGAGCACTCAAAGGCGGGTAAACATGGAAGGTGGTTTTCCTGGAACTGCAACTTCCACTTCCACTTGTACTAGCAGAGAACCAGTCTAATGCACCCTTCCACCATCCATATCTTGCCCGTTTAATGCACTCTCCCTGAGGGTTCATTTAGGAGCACAGGCCATGGGAATTTCTAGCTATTGTCAACCTAAATGAATGTTACAAAAGGGCAACCTCTGCATCCACAATTGCTACTTTGACATCCAAGTCTTCCACTTAGATCCAGGCAGGGACTCTCTTCTGAAATGCTTGCGGGGAAAGGAGCACCTAAAGTTGGGTACGCAGCCAGCATATTGGGTAACTTGGAAGTCGACTTCCAAGTCTTCCACTTCGATCCAGCAGGGACCCTCCTCTGAAATGCCTGCGGGGAAAGGAGCACTCAAAGGCGGGTAAACATGGAAGGTGGTTTTCCTGGAATTGCAACTTCCACTTACACTTGTACTGCAGAGAACCAGTCTAATGCACCCTTCCACCATCCATATCTTGCCCGTTTAATGCACTCTCCCTGAGGGTTCATTTAGGAGCACAGGGCCATGGGAATTTCTAGCTATTGTCAACCTAAATGAATGTTACAAAAGGGCAACCTCTGCATCCACAATTGCTACTTTGACATCCAAGTCTTCCACTTAGATCCAGGCAGGGACTCTCTTCTGAAATGCTTGCGGGGAAAGGAGCACCTAAAGTTGGGTACGCAGCCAGCTCATATTGGGTAACTTGGAAGTCGACTTCCAAGTCTTCCACTTCGATCCAGGCAGGGACCCTCCTCTGAAATGCCTGCGGGGAAAGGAGCACTCAAAGGCGGGTAAACATGGAAGGTGGTTTTCCTGGAATTGCAACTTCCACTTACACTTGTACTAGCAGAGAACCAGTCTAATGCACCCTTCCACCATCCATATCTTGCCCGTTTAATGCACTCTCCCTGAGGGTTCATGTTTAGGAGCACAGGGCCATGGGAATTTCTAGCTATTGTCAACCTAAATGAATGTTACAAAAGGGCAACCTCTGCATCCACAATTGCTACTTTGACATCCAAGTCTTCCACTTAGATCCAGGCAGTGACTCTCTTCTGAAATGCTTGCGGGGAAAGGAGCACCTAAACTTGGGTACGCAGCCAGCTCATATTGGGTAACTTGGAAGTCGACTTCCAAGTCTTCCACTTCGATCCAGGCAGGGACCCTCCTCTGAAATGCCTGCGGGGAAAGGAGCACTCAAAGGCGGGTAAACATGGAAGGTGGTTTTCCTGGAACTGCAACTTCCACTTCCACTTGTACTAGCAGAGAACCAGTCTAATGCACCCTTCCACCATCCATATCTTGCCCGTTTAATGCACTCTCCCTGAGGGTTCATGTTAGGAGCACAGAGCCATGGGAATTTCTACCTATTGTCAACCTAAATGAATGTTACAAAAGGGCAACCTCTGCATCCACAATTGCTACTTTGACATCCAAGTCTTCCACTTAGATCCAGGCAGGGACTCTCTTCTGAAATGCTTGCGGGGAAAGGAGCACCTAAAGTTGGGTACGCAGCCAGCTCATATTGGGTAACTTGGAAGTCGACTTCCAAGTCTTCCACTTTGATCCAGGCAGGGACCCTCCTCTGAAATGCCTTCGGGGAAAGGAGCACTCAAAGGCGGGTAAACATTGAAGGTGGTTTTCCTGGAATTGCAACTTCCACTTACACTTGTACTAGCAGAGAACCAGTCTAATGCACCCTTCCACCATCCATATCTTGCCCGTTTAATGCACTCTCCCTGAGGGTTCATTTTAGGAGCACAGGGCCATGGGAATTTCTAGCTATTGTCAACCTAAATGAATGTTACAAAAGGGCAACCTCTGCATCCACAATTGCTACCTTGACATCCAAGTCTTCCACTTAGATCCAGGCAGGGACTCTCTTCTGAAATGCTTGCGGGGAAAGGAGCACCCAAACTTGGGTACGCAGCCAGCTCATATTGGGTAACTTGGAAGTCGACTTCCAAGTCTTCCACTTCGATCCAGGCAGGGACCCTCCTCTGAAATGCCTGCGGAGAAAGGAGCACTCAAAGGCGGGTAAACATGGAAGGTGGTTTTCCTGGAATTGCAACTTCCACTTACACTTGTACTAGCAGAGAACCAGTCTAATGCACCCTTCCACCATCCATATCTTGCCCGTTTAATGCACTCTCCCTGAGGGTTCATGTTAGGAGCACAGAGCCATGGGAATTTCTACCTATTGTCAACCTAAATGAATGTTACAAAAGGGCAACCTCTGCATCCACAATTGCTACTTTGACATCCAAGTCTTCCACTTAGATCCAGGCAGGGACTCTCTTCTGAAATGCTTGCGGGGAAAGGAGCACCTAAAGTTGGGTACGCAGCCAGCTCATATTAGGGACCCTCCTCTGAAATGCCTTCGGGGAAAGGAGCACTCAAAGGCGGGTAAACATTGAAGGTGGTTTTCCTGGAATTGCAACTTCCACTTACACTTGTACTAGCAGAGAACCAGTCTAATGCACCCTTCCACCATCCATATCTTGCCCGTTTAATGCACTCTCCCTGAGGGTTCATGTTAGGAGCACAGAGCCATGGGAATTTCTACCTATTGTCAACCTAAATGAATGTTACAAAAGGGCAACCTCTGCATCCACAATTGCTACTTTGACATCCAAGTCTTCCACTTAGATCCAGGCAGGGACTCTCTTCTGAAATGCTTGCGGGGAAAGGAGCACCTAAAGTTGGGTACGCAGCCAGCTCATATTGGGTAACTTGGAAGTCGACTTCCAAGTCTTCCACTTTGATCCAGGCAGGGACCCTCCTCTGAAATGCCTTCGGGGAAAGGAGCACTCAAAGGCGGGTAAACATTGAAGGTGGTTTTCCTGGAATTGCAACTTCCACTTACACTTGTACTAGCAGAGAACCAGTCTAATGCACCCTTCCACCATCCATATCTTGCCCGTTTAATGCACTCTCCCTGAGGGTTCATTTTAGGAGCACAGGGCCATGGGAATTTCTAGCTATTGTCAACCTAAATGAATGTTACAAAAGGGCAACCTCTGCATCCACAATTGCTACCTTGACATCCAAGTCTTCCACTTAGATCCAGGCAGGGACTCTCTTCTGAAATGCTTGCGGGGAAAGGAGCACCCAAACTTGGGTACGCAGCCAGCTCATATTGGGTAACTTGGAAGTCGACTTCCAAGTCTTCCACTTCGATCCAGGCAGGGACCCTCCTCTGAAATGCCTGCGGGGAAAGGAGCACTCAAAGGCGGGTAAACATGGAAGGTGGTTTTCCTGGAATTGCAACTTCCACTTACACTTGTACTAGCAGAGAACCAGTCTAATGCACCCTTCCACCATCCATATCTTGCCCGTTTAATGCACTCTCCCTGAGGGTTCATGTTAGGAGCACAGAGCCATGGGAATTTCTACCTATTGTCAACCTAAATGAATGTTACAAAAGGGCAACCTCTGCATCCACAATTGCTACTTTGACATCCAAGTCTTCCACTTAGATCCAGGCAGGGACTCTCTTCTGAAATGCTTGCGGGGAAAGGAGCACCTAAAGTTGGGTACGCAGCCAGCTCATATTAGGGACCCTCCTCTGAAATGCCTTCGGGGAAAGGAGCACTCAAAGGCGGGTAAACATTGAAGGTGGTTTTCCTGGAATTGCAACTTCCACTTACACTTGTACTAGCAGAGAACCAGTCTAATGCACCCTTCCACCATCCATATCTTGCCCGTTTAATGCACTCTCCCTGAGGGTTCATTTTAGGAGCACAGGGCCATGGGAATTTCTAGCTATTGTCAACCTAAATGAATGTTACAAAAGGGCAACCTCTGCATCCACAATTGCTACCTTGACATCCAAGTCTTCCACTTAGATCCAGGCAGGGACTCTCTTCTGAAATGCTTGCGGGGAAAGGAGCACCCAAACTTGGGTACGCAGCCAGCTCATATTGGGTAACTTGGAAGTCGACTTCCAAGTCTTCCACTTCGATCCAGGCAGGGACCCTCCTCTGAAATGCCTGCGGGGAAAGGAGCACTCAAACGCGGGTAAACATGGAAGGTGGTTTTCCTGGAATTGCAACTTCCACTTACACTTGTACTAGCAGAGAACCAGTCTAATGCACCCTTCCACCATCCATATCTTGCCCGTTTAATGCACTCTCCCTGAGGGTTCATGTTAGGAGCACAGAGCCATGGGAATTTCTACCTATTGTCAACCTAAATGAATGTTACAAAAGGGCAACCTCTGCATCCACAATTGCTACTTTGACATCCAAGTCTTCCACTTAGATCCAGGCAGGGACTCTCTTCTGAAATGCTTGCGGGGAAAGGAGCACCTAAAGTTGGGTACGCAGCCAGCTCATATTGGGTAACTTGGAAGTCGACTTCCAAGTCTTCCACTTTGATCCAGGCAGGGACCCTCCTCTGAAATGCCTTCGGGGAAAGGAGCACTCAAAGGCGGGTAAACATTGAAGGTGGTTTTCCTGGAATTGCAACTTCCACTTACACTTGTACTAGCAGAGAACCAGTCTAATGCACCCTTCCACCATCCATATCTTGCCCGTTTAATGCACTCTCCCTGAGGGTTCATGTTAGGAGCACAGGGCCATGGGAATTTCTAGCTATTGTCAACCTAAATGAATGTTACAAAAGGGCAACCTCTGCATCCACAATTGCTACCTTGACATCCAAGTCTTCCACTTAGATCCAGGCAGGGACCCTCCTCTGAAATGCCTGCGGGGAAAGGAGCACTCAAAGGTGGGTAAACATGGAAGGTGGTTTTCCTGGAATTGCAACTTCCACTTACACTTGTACTTGCAGAGAACCAGTCTAATGCACCCTTCCACCATCCATATCTTGCCCGTTTAATGCACTCTCCCTGAGGGTTCATGTTAGGAGCACAGGGCCATGGGAATTTCTAGCTATTGTCAACCTAAATAAATGTTAGAAAAGGGCAACCTCTGCATCCACAATTGCTACCTTGACATCCAAGTCTTCCACTTAGATCCAGGCAGGGACTCTCTTCTGAAATGCTTGCGGGGAAAGGAGCACCCAAACTTGGGTACGCAGCCAGCTCATATTGGGTAACTTGGAAGTCGACTTCCAAGTCTTCCACTTCGATCCAGGCAGGGACCCTCCTCTGAAATGCCTGCGGGGAAAGGAGCACTCAAAGGCGGGTAAACATGGAAGGTGGTTTTCCTGGAATTGCAACTTCCACTTACACTTGTACTAGCAGAGAACCAGTCTAATGCACCCTTCCACCATCCATATCTTGCCCGTTTAATGCACTCTCCCTGAGGGTTCATGTTAGGAGCACAGAGCCATGGGAATTTCTACCTATTGTCAACCTAAATGAATGTTACAAAAGGGCAACCTCTGCATCCACAATTGCTACTTTGACATCCAAGTCTTCCACTTAGATCCAGGCAGGGACTCTCTTCTGAAATGCTTGCGGGGAAAGGAGCACCTAAAGTTGGGTACGCAGCCAGCTCATATTGGGTAACTTGGAAGTCGACTTCCAAGTCTTCCACTTTGATCCAGGCAGGGACCCTCCTCTGAAATGCCTTCGGGGAAAGGAGCACTCAAAGGCGGGTAAACATTGAAGGTGGTTTTCCTGGAATTGCAACTTCCACTTACACTTGTACTAGCAGAGAACCAGTCTAATGCACCCTTCCACCATCCATATCTTGCCCGTTTAATGCACTCTCCCTGAGGGTTCATTTTAGGAGCACAGGGCCATGGGAATTTCTAGCTATTGTCAACCTAAATGAATGTTACAAAAGGGCAACCTCTGCATCCACAATTGCTACTTGACATCCAAGTCTTCCACTTAGATCCAGGCAGGGACTCTCTTCTGAAATGCTTGCGGGGAAAGGAGCACCCAAACTTGGGTACGCAGCCAGCTCATATTGGGTAACTTGGAAGTCGACTTCCAAGTCTTCCACTTCGATCCAGGCAGGGACCCTCCTCTGAAATGCCTGCGGGGAAAGGAGCACTCAAAGGCGGGTAAACATGGAAGGTGGTTTTCCTGGAATTGCAACTTCCACTTACACTTGTACTAGCAGAGAACCAGTCTAATGCACCCTTCCACCATCCATATCTTGCCCGTTTAATGCACTCTCCCTGAGGGTTCATGTTAGGAGCACAGAGCCATGGGAATTTCTACCTATTGTCAACCTAAATGAATGTTACAAAAGGGCAACCTCTGCATCCACAATTGCTACTTTGACATCCAAGTCTTCCACTTAGATCCAGGCAGGGACTCTCTTCTGAAATGCTTGCGGGGAAAGGAGCACCTAAAGTTGGGTACGCAGCCAGCTCATATTGGGTAACTTGGAAGTCGACTTCCAAATCTTCCACTTTGATCCAGGCAGGGACCCTCCTCTGAAATGCCTTCGGGGAAAGGAGCACTCAAAGGCGGGTAAACATTGAAGGTGGTTTTCCTGGAATTGCAACTTCCACTTACACTTGTACTAGCAGAGAACCAGTCTAATGCACCCTTCCACCATCCATATCTTGCCCGTTTAATGCACTCTCCCTGAGGGTTCATTTTAGGAGCACAGGGCCATGGGAATTTCTAGCTATTGTCAACCTAAATGAATGTTACAAAAGG
>PYXC01002654.1:0-5000 GCA_015244755.2 Tenualosa ilisha
ATAGTTCATAATAGAGTGTTATCTCACTTTTACATTACATGGTAGTCAGTCTACAGGTGGTTATCAGGAATTGTGATGATGGCGGTTGTCGTGGTGATGGTGGTCATTGTTGTGGCGACTATGGAGGTTGTTGTGGCGATAGCGGTGGTAATGAGTGCAGTAGCTTGGCTCTGGTGTCCCGTTACAAACCCCTGCTGGAAATGAGCTGATCTGTGCTGTTGCCTAGCAACCCTCTCCCATTAGTGGAAATAGGCCAATTCTCACACACAAACACAAGGACACTCACTGCATCACAGGTGGACACTTCCATGCTAAACTCAAATCCACACACACACCATCTGAGAAATTTGAAAACACACCCAGGCAGGATGAGTTTTATATGTGTGTGAGAGTGTTAAGCTGGTATATAGCTGAATACAAGACTAGTAAGTTGTGTGTGTGTGTGTGTGTGTGTGTGTGTGTGTGCGCGTGCACATGCTTGTACACACTCATGGGCACTTTTGACTAAATCATGAGCTCAACTGACTAAATTGTGCAGTAGTGTCCATATGCAGTATTAGTGTCCATATGTAGTATTAGTGTCCATATGTAGTATTAGTGTCCATATGCAGTATTAGTGTCCATATGCAGTATTAGCGTCCATATGTAATATTAATGTCCATATGCAGTATTAGTGTCCATATGTAGTATTAGTGTCCATATGCAGTATTAGTGTCCATATGTAATATTAGTGTCCATATGCAGTATTAGTGTCCATATGTAGTATTAGTGTCCATATGCAGTATTAGTGTCCATATGTAATATTAGTGTCCATATGCAGTATTAGTGTCCATATGTAATATTAGTGTCCATATGCAGTATTAGTGTCCATATGCAATATTAATTAAATTCAATTCAATTCAGTTTTATTTATACAGCGCCTTTTACAATAGTATTGTCTCATGGCGCTTCACAGAAGGAGCACCCAAGAGCAACAGGGGCAAGGAAAAACTCCCATATGTAATATTAATGTCCATATGCAGTATTAGTGTCCATATGTAGTATTAGTGTCCATATGCAGTATTAGTGTCCATATGCAGTATTAGTGTCCATATGTAATATTAGTGTCCATATGTAATATTACTGTCCATATGCAGTATTAGTGTCCATATGCAGTATTAGTGCTTAGTGTCCATATGCAGTATTAGTGTCCATATGTAGTATTAGTGTCCATATGCAATATTACTGTCCATATGCAGTATTAGTGTCCATATGCAGTATTAGTGTCCATATGTAGTATTAGTGTCCATATTGAGTATTGGTGTCCATATGTAGTATTAGTGTCCATATGCAGTATTAGTGTCCATATGTAGTATTAGTGTCCATATTGAGTATTGGTGTCCATATGTAGTATTAGTGTCCATATGCAGTATTAGTGTCCATATTGAGTATTGGTGTCCATATGTAGTATTAGTGTCCATATGCAGTATTAGTGCCCATATGCAGTATTAGTGTCCATATGCAATATTAGTGCTTAGTGTCATATGTATATGCCATATGTATATTAGTGTCCATATGTAGTATTGTCCAGATGTAGTGGTCCATATGTAGTAAATCATATGTATAATTGTGTCCATATGTAAATTAGTGTCCATATGTAGTATTAGTGTCCAGATGTAGTATTAGTGTCCATATGTAGTAATAATGTCCATATTTAGTATTAAGTGTCCATATGTAGTATTAGTGTCCATATGTAGTATTAGTGTCCAATGTAGTAAAATGTATAATGTATTGTATTAGTGTCCATTGTAGTATTAGTTCCATATGCAATATTAGTGCTTAGTGTCCATATGTAGTATTAGTGGCCATATGTAATATTAGTGTCCATATGTAGTTTAGTTCCAGATGTAGTATAGTGTCCATATGTAGTATTATGTCCATATGTAGTATTAGTGTCCATATGCAGTATTAGTGTCCATTTGCAGTATTAGTGTCCATATTGAGTATTAGTGTCCATATGTAGTATTAGTGTCCATATGTAGTATTAGTGTCCATATTGAGTATTAGTGTCCATATATAGTATTAGTGTCCATATGCAGTCTTAGTGTCCATATGCAGTCTTAGTGTCCATATGTAATATTAGTGTCCATATGTAATATTAGTGTCCATATGCAGTATTAGTGTCCATATGTAGTATTAGTGTCCATGCGGAGTATTAGTGTCCATATGTAGTATTAGTGTCCATATGTAATATTAGTGTCCATATGCAGTCTTAGTGTCCATATGCAGTATTAGTGTCCATATGTAATATTAGTGTCCATATGTAGTATTAGTGTCCATATGTAATATTAGTGTCCATATGCAGTATTAGTGTCCATATGTAGTATTAGTGTCCATGCGGAGTATTAGTGTCCATATGTAGTATTAGTGTCCATATGTAATATTAGTGTCCATATGCAGTCTTAGTGTCCATATGCAGTATTAGTGTCCATATGTAATATTAGTGTCCATATGTAGTATTAGTGTCCATGCGGAGTATTAGTGTCCATATGTAGTATTAGTGTCCATGCGGAGTATTAGTGTCCATATGTAGTATTAGTGTCCATATGTAATATTAGTGTCCATATGCAGTCTTAGTGTCCATATGCAGTATTAGTGTCCATATGTAATATTAGTGTCCATATGTAGTATTAGTGTCCATATGTAATATTAGTGTCCATATGTAGTATTAGTGTCCATATGTAATATTAGTGTCCATATGCAGTATTAGTGTCCATATGTAGTATTAGTGTCCATATGTAGTATTAGTGTCCATATGTAATATTCGTGTCCATATGCAGTATTAGTGTCCATATGTAGTATTAGTGTCCATATGTAGTATTAGTGTCCATGCGGAGTATTAGTGTCCATATGCAGCATTATTGTCTATATGTAGTATTAGTGTCCATATGCAGTATTAGTGTCCATATATAATATTAGTGTCCAGATGGAGTATTAGTAATAAAAAATATAAACTTTGAGCTTAGAAGTTGCAGGTCATTTGGAGCACAGAGGTGGTGTTGAAGGCTGCTATAGTAACTGGGAATGCGTATGTGTATGTGTGTGTGTGTGTGTGTGTATGTGTGTGTGTGTGTGTGTGTGTGTGTATGTGTGTATGTGTGTGTGTGTGAGACTAAAGGCATCAGCCTTGACTTCGCCAACTCTCCTCACTGGCCATCACCTTCAGAACCAAAACACAGCCTGAGCAAATGAACACATGAACAGTAAAACACAGCCTGAGCAAATGAACACATGAACAGTAAAACACAGCCTGAGCAAATGAACACATGAACAATAAACGATTGAGGATTTGCCACACAAAATAAGCAGCTGTGCTCCAGGAGTGGCGTTGTGTTGTGTTGTGTTGTGTTGTGCTGTGCTGTGTTGTGTTGTGTTGTGTTGTGTTGTGTTGTGTTGTGTTGTGTGTGTTGTGTTGTGTTGCGTTGTGTTGTGTTGTGTTGTGTTGTGCTGTGTTGTGTTGTGTTGTGCTGTGCTGTGCTGTGCTGTGCTGTGTTGCGTTGCGTTGTGTTGTGCTGTGTTGTGTTGTGTTGTGTTGTGTTGTCTGTTGGACTGATTAGGGTCCAATTAGATGCGTCACTTCCATTTTTATCAGCATAGAGCTACGTGACAGCAGTGAAGCCTCCGGAAGCTTACTTTGTTTCTATGCAAGGTACTAGTGGAAATCAGTACTAGTGAATATCAGTACTAGTGGAAATCAGTACTAGTGAATATCAGTACTAGTGGAAATCAGTACTAGTGAATATCAGTACTAGTGAATATCAGTACTAGTGGAAATCAGTACTAGTGGAAATCAGTACTAGTGAATATCAGTACTAGTGGAAATCAGTACTAGTGGAAATCAGTATAGTGGAAATCAGTACTAGTGAATATCAGTACTAGTGGAATCAGTACTAGTGAATATCAGTACTAGTGAATATCAGTACTAGTGGAAATCAGTACTAGTGAATATCAGTACTAGTGAATATCAGTACTAGTGGAAATCAGTACTAGTGAATATCAGTACTAGTGAATATCAGTACTAGTGGAAATCAGTACTAGTGAATATCAGTACTAGTGGAAATCAGTACTAGTGGAAATCAGTACTTGTGAAAATCAGTACTAGTGGAAATCAGTGCTGAGATGCGGAGATGAGTGCATTTGATTCTGTTTTGGTTGGTTAGTAGGCTATAGTAACAGGCAAAAATAACAGGCAATAATAACAGACTATAATAACAGGCAATAATAACAGGCTATAATAACAGGCAATAATAACAGGCTATAATATCAGGCAATAATAACAGGCAATAGTAACAGGCAATAGTAACAGGCAATAGTAACAGGCAATAATAACAGGCTATAATAACAGGCAATAGTAACAGGCAATAGTAACAGGCAATAATAACAGGCTATAATAACAGGTTAATCCAGGTGTAAAATGTGCTGGTTGTTCATTTTAACCCGCAGTAGTTTAAACAACTCTAATTTGCTAGCCTGCATTTCTGTCATTGCTAATAGCACTCGGGTCATTCCACATCACTCACTTGGTGTCTTCCAGTTCATCACATGGATTTCATTGGAAAGTTCACATCTGTGTTCTAGTCTAAGAAGTGTAATGGTGCCAAATCTCAGAGCTGTACTCCAAATACTTTTTTATTTTTTAAAGTTTGAAATATGCCAGTACAAACAGCCTGGCCTCCCTGTATTAAGCCTTCCTGAAGAAATCACTCCACTGGGAAAGGCTGTCATTTTCCCCACGCATAGATATCAGCCTGATAATGATCTCTGTATGGCTTTTTCATGTGGAACGTGGAGAGTTGTGAAATAAAGAGAATTTGATACTCAGTGGACACATCTATAAATTCAGTATTTCAGTTTAATATTTCAATATGTCACTTTAATATTTCAATAGCGAAGCTGTCTGGGGATGCAGTTGTGCTCAAGTTCTTAAAGTGCTGCAAGTAGAAAATGTTTTCTGAACAGGA
>PYXC01002654.1:12500-15000 GCA_015244755.2 Tenualosa ilisha
ATTCCAGCTAGCATAGAAGTGTATGTGTGTTAGCGTGGCTATTCCAGCTAGCATAGAAGTGTATGTGTGTTAGCGTGGCCTATTCCAGCTAGCATAGAAGTGTATGTGTGTTAGCGTGGCTATTCCAGCTAGCATAGAAGTGTATGTGTGTTAGCGTGGCCTATTTCCAGCTAGCATAGAAGTGTATGTGTGTTAGCGTGGCTTTTCCAGCTAGCATAGAAGTGTATGTGTGTTAGCGTGGCCTATGCCAGCTAGCATAGAAGTGTATGTGTGTTAGCGTGGCTATTCCAGCTAGCATAGAAGTGTATGTGTGTTAGCGTGGCCTATTCCAGCTAGCATAGAAGTGTATGTGTGTTAGCGTGGCCTATTCCAGCTAGCATAGAAGTGTATGTGTGTTAGCGTGGCCTATTCCAGCTAGCATAGAAGTGTATGTGTGTTAGCGTGGCCTATTCCAGCTAGCATAGAAGTGTATGTGTGTTAGCGTGGCTATTCCAGCTAGCATAGAAGTGTATGTGTGTTAGCGTGGCCTATTCCAGCTAGCATAGAAGTGTATGTGTGTTAGCGTGGCTATTCCAGCTAGCATAGAAGTGTATGTGTGTTAGCGTGGCCTATTCCAGCTAGCATAGAAGTGTATGTGTGTTAGCGTGGCCTATTCCAGCTAGCATAGAAGTGTATGTGTGTTAGCGCTGTGGAGCTAGCCCGCGGCGCCACGGAACAGCATGTGCACAAACAGGCCTCACAAACCTTCAGCTTGAAAGTTTATTAGTCTTAAAAGTGGCATGAAGAATGGATACTTCACACACACATGTAGACTTCTACATTTGCAGGGTTAGTGTGTGTGTGTGTGTGTGTGTGTGTGTGTGTGTGTGTGTGAGGGTAGACATCTACATTTGTGGGGTTTATCACTTCCTCATGTCATGACCTCTTCCAGGTGAACTGTGTGTGTGTGTGTAACCATGTGTGTGTATATGCGTATGTGTGTGTGAGAGAGAGAGAGTGTATGTGTGTGTAACAATGTGTGTGTATATGCGTGTGTGTGTGTGTGTGTGTGTGAGAGAGAGAGAGCGAGAGTGTACGTGTGTGTAACCGCGTGTGTGTGTGTGTGTGTGTGTGTGTAATCATGAGAGTGTATATGCAGGTGTGTGTGTGTGTAGCACAGAAAAAAGTTGCACAATTACTAACCCCTACCATCATTTTGTTACCAATATCAAGCACAGTGTTCACAGTAATTGTCATATCTAAAATAGCATTTGGACTGGATGGCTTGCCATAGTCCATCCTCCGTTCTAATGGCTTGCCATAGAGACGCACACAGCTAGTTCTAGGACAGGGTTGTCAAATTCATTTTGATCTCGGGCCACGTGAGCACTGTGCGTCTCCTCAGAGGGTCGCCATACTTCGTCTACGTGCATGAGCACAAACAGCTGGGTAAAAACATGCGTTTTCTATGTTTCCTTGTGTCTCTGACCATCTCCAGTACAGTCCAAGTACGGTCCAAGTACGGTCCAAGTGTGTTCTGACTTCCACACCACTTTAGTTCTTCTTCTTTCCTGCCAGTAGGCAGTTCCATGATAGCTGAGTTCTCTAGTCACATGCTGTGCCTGCGGTTTTGCTGGTATTGCATTGCGGAAGCCCAGTTATGATTTCTCACATTGTTAAAATGATTCTCAAGCAGGCCACATAACTACAGTTCCTTGCTGTGAAGGGCCGTGTGTTTGACACCCCCACACCAGGACAAAGGCAAGCAACTGTGCACAGTCTTTCAAGGTTGTCAGTGTACACAGTCGTTTGAGAAATATTTTCAAAGGTGAAAAGGGGACACGCTGTTGTTACACATGGTGCATCCGTCTGCTTTAAGCTGAGTTGTAGCCATCTTAATACGGTGTTTAGACGCCATCTTAATACGGTGTTTAGATGCCATCTTAATACGGTGTTTAGACGCCATCTTAATACGGTGTTTAGATGCCATCTTAATATGGTGTGTAGTCAATATCTCAATAATGTGTTTAGTCAGTATCTTCAGACATGCCACTGGCACCTCAATGGGACAGCAGCCTTTAAACTGGGAAACGTGCTGTGATGGCAGCATAGACCACCAGGGGGCATTATGAATGCACCAAATGCAGAGCTCTGTGTGTGTGTGTGTGTGTGTGTGTGTGTGTGTGCACGCGTGTCATGGGTGTTTTTATCCTATGAACAGGCCTGCTTGGGAAACAGTGAGTAGCATTTGTGGTCAGTATTACTGCAAGAACACACACACACACACACACACACACACACACACAGATAGACCACAGTAGACCTGCGTCATGGAGAAGGCCACTGTAGTTTTAATTAAACAAAAGATGGAGCTGAAGCACTTAATTGGTTTGAGAGTTACAGTGTGTGTGTGTGTGTGTGTGTGTGTGTGTGTGTGTGTGTGTGTGTGTGTGTGTGTGTGTGTGTGTGTGTGTGTGTGTGTGTGTGTGTGTGTGTGTGTGTGTGTGTGCGCGCGCGTGTG
>PYXC01002654.1:20000-22500 GCA_015244755.2 Tenualosa ilisha
AGTGTGTGTGTGTGTGTGTGTGTGTGTGGGTGTGAGAGGTGTGCTCTGACAAGGGCTCACATTTCTCCTTCCTATTCCTCCCTTCCTCTCTCTCTTTTACCTCTTTCATCCGTCTGTCTCTATCCTTCCTTCCTGTCCTCCACCTTCACCTCGGGGTCTTTCTCACCAAAACGACGATCTCAGGAGTCTGAAAACGCCAGCATTTCACATCATCACACACACACACACACACACACACACACAAACCCCACCACCTTCTCCATGTCAGCTGATACACCACCCCACCCCCCAACCCTCCTGGCCCCTTGTCCTGTGTGTGTGTGTGTGTGTGTGTGTGTGTGTGTGTTTGGGGGGGTTGTGTTGTTGGGAGTATCAAAGCACTTTGTAGAGCCCAGTTGCCAATGTAGTTTTGGGGCAGGTAGTTTTCCTTGCCAACCTCTGCCAACAAGTGTTTCGCTGCAGGATTGAAATGCAACATTCTGTTCATCTCTCCCCCTCTCTGTGTTCTGTTCATCTCTCCCCCTCTCTGTGTTCTGTTCATCTCTCCCCCTCTCTGTGTTCTGTTCATCTCTCCACCTCTCTGTGTTCTGTTCTGTTCATCTCTCCACCTCTCTGTGTTCTGTTCGTCTCTCCACCTCTCTGTGTTCTGTTCTGTTCATCTCTCCACGTCTCTGTGTTCTGTTCTGTTCATCTCTCCTCCTCTCTGTGTTCTGTTCATCTCTCCACCTCTCTGTGTTCTGTTCTGTTCATCTCTCCTCCTCTCTGTGTTCTGTTCATCTCTCCACCTCTCTGTGTTCTGTTCTGTTCATCTCTCCACGTCTCTGTGTTCTGTTCTGTTCATCTCTCCACCTCTCTGTGTTCTGTTTATCTCTCCACGTCTCTCTCCTCTCTGTATTCTGTTCATCTCTCTCCTCCCCACCTCATCTTGTGTTTTGGTCTTTTCTCTCTCTGTGTGTTTGTTCTTTGTGCTCCCCAACTGTGTGTGTGTGTGTGTGTGTGTGTGTGTGTGTAGGTCCTGCAGGTGTTACACCACATCTGTCTGGTTGCCTTTTGACTTGTTGACCACAACAGTAGGGCACAGAAAGTGGCTACCAGCCGCTGCCAAACATGGGCCACAGCCAATCAGCTGCAAGCGTGCCCCTCGGCCAATCAGCTGCGAGTGTGCCACTCGGCCATGCACAGGTCATAGGTCACAGAGTGGACTGCCGCCCCTAAAGCTTCGGAGTGTGTGTTAGAGTTCTAATTCTCCCCCAACATTTAGCGTTGTGAGGTCACCAGACCCCTTAAGTGTGTGTGTGTGTGTGTGCGTGTGTGTGTGTGAGTTCTCATTCTGCCTGATCCTTTGCTCCATCTCCCGGCCTGAGCAGAGGGACTCGTGAGTGACGGCGAATCCCACCAATGGGGACGTGAGCGTGGTGCTGGAGCAGGGCCTGTCAGGGGGATAGAGGGGTGGGACCAAACCTATACGCCCCGCCCTCCACAGGGCCTGTCAATCAGTCGTTCAGACATCATCCTCCTCCTCCTCCTCTTCTTCTTCTCCTCCTCCTCTTCTCCTCTGGTGGTCAGTGCGCGTACGGACGTGCTTGCTGAGGGAGGCCCGTGTGGACTTGAGTGTTTCAGTAACAGTATTAAATGGACCAAGGAGAGGAAGGTGATGCTTTGATATATTGTGTATAGTGAATGTATTGTCATCTGTGTAAGTGCATTAAATTATATTTTCGTATGTTTCTGGAGAACAACGTTCCCATGTGTATGAAGTCAGCGGCCGGTGGTGGAGCCTTTCAGTCCTCTTCTTGAAAAACAAAAAGAAAAAAAAAGAAAAAGAAAAAAGCTGCTTCATCGATGTAAACCTGATGATATTTGAAACATTAAAATGACCTCTGATGGCACACCGTGTCCGCAGTGTGTTCTTCCTGTGTGTGTGTGTTTTCAGTAAACAGCCTAGTGTGTGTGTATGTGTAAACTCTCCTGAGAGCACTTTAAACATGTGTGTGTGTGTGTGTGTGTGTGTGTAAACTCTCCTGAGAGCACTTTAAACATGTGTGTGTGTGTGTGTAAACTCTCCTGAGAGCACTTTAAACATGTGTGTGTGTAAACTTTAAACATGTGCTACTATAGACACTAAACTGTGGAAAGTCTGAAATACAAAACGGATCCAAACCTAGAACTCTTTTTCAGTTCTTTATTGTTATGAGTAAAGGATGATTACAAGTAAATCAAACACACACACACACACACACGGCCTCCAAACGCAAGGACACACCATGATCAGAAGTAAAGGAACTCATGCATCTAAAACAGAACAGGTGCTTTAAATAAGACAGGAACCAATCGGGTGACACTAAAGCCTAAAACGCCTTTGGGCATTAAGATCCACACACACACACACACACACACACACACACGCACACACACACTCTAGGGCTCATTTTAAAGGTTCATCTAAAACACATTAGATCGTTCTACACTGCCCCAAGTCTTTATTCATATATTCACACTC
>PYXC01002654.1:30000-35000 GCA_015244755.2 Tenualosa ilisha
TGCTTCTAGGCATCGTCTATGGGGCATAGAGCAATCACCTCCTATACGATCTACCAAGCACTAAGAATTAAGCTTTACTAACTGCATTAGCCGGAGAGCTAACAGACTCCACTGGCTGCATTTGTTTGAGAACTGACCTACCCAACACAGGACTGCCTAAACACATCAGGCGTCCGGAGGGGCATGGTTTAGGCAGAACGTTTTCCATGGACATCAGTGTGTACTACTACACCTGTAGTGTCCACGCCCTCTCTCAGGTGTTTCTACTACACCTGTAGTGTCCACGCCCTCTCTCAGGTGTTTCTACTACACCTGTAGTGTCCACGCCCTCTCTCAGGTGTTTCTTGTGTAGTGTTGGCCTGCAGTTAGTGGGAGATGCCAAAGTGGAAACCGTACGAATGAAGAAGAGAGCATTTGCTGTTATAGTGATGGTTTGTTGCTCTATGTTGTGTCCCACTAATCAACAGCAAACGTTCCTCAGGCTGACACTTTGCTGGCTTGCAGCCTGTCTAAGATCTTTGGTTCAGACTGGTCCTGGTGCTGCAGACTCACACACACACAAGCACTCCTCACTCCTCGCAACTCTTCAGCTTTTAGTCCAGTCACTGTGAGTAAATTGAACTAAAAGTGCATACGTTCATTAAACCTTCACTTATCACACTGGCTACTAAAAGTCCAGGAAAATCAAAGTGGTGGATGAGTGGTGGCAGAATTTACGCAAAGATCAGAGATCAAAATTGTAGTTGAACTGTTTCATCATTATAGAATTCTACCTTACAGATCTAGTATTTGCATGAACTGCCAGACACACAACCGGTCACACGTCACACAAAGTAGTCTCTTAGCCCCACGCCCCTTTTTCAGGGATGACAGCGTGTTTGATTAACATTGTTCTCTATGAGAAAGACTGATAGCAGACACTATTTATGTCCATCTACCTTTAAGTTCACTGTTGATTCAAACTGTCTACGAGCCCAAATGCTATGAAGAAATATGATCATGTACCGTGTGACTAATGTTGAAATAATGGGCGGAGGTGGCAGAGTGCTTAAGGAGCCTGGCTAGCGTGCAAGTAGCCTGAAAAGTTGTTCAAATCCCAGCTGCTACTGTTGTGCCGCTGAGCAAGGCACTCAACCCTCAGTTGCTCTAGGGAAGACTGGCCCTGAACACTTGTTCACCTAAAATGTAAGTTGCTGTGGATAGATGTGTCTGCTAATTACATTCATGTAAATGTACATTAACCATCTGGTTTGTTCACAATATCCCACCACTCTGAACAAATGTGTCTAGCAGCTCACATTTCCATACATTTACAGTGATCAAACCCGTCTATTTTCCCTAAACGAGGCGTGTGCAACATTCTACTGGGCCAGGATGATGAAACATCTGAGGCCCAAACTTAATGTTCCCCGTCAGCTAGTTGGAGGTAATATATAGAACTGGGGTTTCTTTTATCCTCAAATTTACTGACATCATCATTACAGCAATACTGGTCAGAGGCCAGAGGACCCTAGACCCTAGACCCTAACCCTCACCTTGCACACTCTCCACCATTCATTAAACCTGGGGCCTGGCTAGGTTGACTATCTGACGACTTGAACATAGACTAATTAAACTGAATAGATTGGCATGCACTATCTTTTCAGCCTGGAAATCAGTGCATTTTGATACAGTGTAAATACTACAGGGCTGTACTGTCCACGGTACGGGGAATGTGGGAGATATTATCCCAGAGCACGTTAGATGGGACTTCAGAACAGGATTCACAGAGGATTTCTGAAAATATGTTTTAATAGAGTTTAGGCTCGTTAATTCGCTTGTCATTTATGGTGCTGGTTAAAACGGTCATCCATACTATTGATTCATCTGGAATATGTATGTATGTATGTATGTATGTATGGATGGATGGATATAAATATGTATGTGTGTGTGTATGTATGTATGTATGTATGACTGTATGTATGTATGTATGAATGTATGTATGTATCTATGTATGTATGGATGGATGGATGGATGAATGTATGTATGTATGGATGGATGGATGTATGAATGTATGACTGTATGGCTGTATGTATGTATGTATGTATGGATGGATGGATGAATGGATGGATATATGTCTGTATGGCTGTATGGCTGTATGTATGTATGTATGGCTGTATGTATGTATGTATGTATGGCTGTATGGCTGTATGTATGTATGTATGAATGTATGGATATATGTATGTATGGCTGTATGTATGTATGTGTGAATGTATGGATATATGTATGTATGGCTGTATGGATATATGTATGTATGGCTGTATGTATGTATGGATGTATGTATGGATGGCTGTATGGATGGATGTATGGATGGCTGTATGGATGGCTGTATGGATGGATGTATGGATGGCTGTATGGATGTATGGATATATGTATGTATGTATGTATGTATGTATGAATGTATGTATGTATGTATGTATGTATGGCTGTATGTATGTATGTATGAATGTATGTATGTATGGCTGTACGTATGTATGTATGTATGTATGTATTTATGTATGTATGGATGGATGAATGGATGCAAAAAGGTTTTAGCTAGCGCTCTCAAAATGTTATTTTAGGTGTTTTAACTACCTTCAACGGTAGGGCCCAAAATACAGGTTGTTCATTTGCCTACAACACAGGTCATAGGTCACAGGTTGTGCATGGTACTCCGGAACATGAGACATGTCTCTGTTGTGAATATCACACATGTGGAGCCTATACACTGAGAGAAAATGGTAGAGGCCAAAATGTGTCGATGGTTTACAAATACACAATACAAGTTTATGCATGGATCATAGTCCACCAATGTAATGACACCCCCTATACTATGCATGTCTGTTGTGTTGGGGTTAGGGTTGGGTTAGGTTAGCCCTTTGTTATATGAGACCACAACCCTTATTTTCACTGACTAGATTTTCAACTTACTTTTACGATGTGATAAGTGAAGGTTTCATAAACAAGTACACCAAAAATAATTTCTGTTGCAGTTAGTTCTCGGTCAAACCTTATTTTGCCTAGACTACTTGACAAAACCTAGTGACCGTTCATTTTTCAGGGGAGAATTATTGTTGGACTGCTCTGGCTGGCAGTAAGGGTCAGGAGACTGAATAGTTTTAGCGTTTCAGCATGTCTCAGCAAGTTACTGGCCCACATTTTCCTGAGTTGCACTAGACTGGTAGACTAGCGAGGTTGCCCATCGCTCCTTCATCCTCCTAAACTCCTACAGCAAGTTTATGTTCTTACATTAATGACACAGGCCTACATAAAACATGTTTTGTTCAATTTGGAGTGAGCTCGGTCTTAATCCTTAAAAGACTGGGTTTGGCTCTAGCTGTGCATCTCACGTTGAATAAGATTATTTCATTTCTTTTCCTAATTTGTCACTTTTTGGGACACTAAACCAAGCCTATGAAAACATGCTTCGTAAACACAGGAGTGAGTGACGCAGGACATAAAGTCCAGCCCCCAGGAGAAATGCAGTGTTTTTAGGGAGTCCCTGCGGGGCACAGAGGGCCGTAGGGCAACCAGACCACCCTGATTTTTAGGGACCGTCGCCGATTTTAGTGGTCTGTCCTCAGTAAAATACAATAAGAAGGTCATAGGTTCCCAAGAAAACAAAAGAAAAAGTGGCACAGATGGTCCATGCTAACTGGCTAGCTGTGGGCGCTACCTACCAGGTACGGAGGGTTCTGGGCTGCTGGTTAGAGGAGTGGCGACTGCCTCTGGACTCCTCTTTGCCTCCTGCAAGAGAAAGAGCACCACTAAGCCTTACACACATAAACACACACACACACACACACACACACACACACACACACACACACAATCTAAAACATTTTGCCAATGAGGTGACCAACCCTTGAAATATCTGTGTTATGGGTTCAAGCCTGACTTTGTCCCCCTTTTACCACCAGGAAAATAAGAACTTGAATGAAACATGAATTTTGTACATTAGTATATAATAGTTTTCCCCCTGCTCATCACACCGCACCCGTCATAACTCTATTCACACCCCACCTGTCTCACCCATCATAACTCTACTCCCACCCCACCCGTCTCACGCCCAACCATTCTCACGCCCCTCATATCTCATGCTCCACCTGTCTAACTCTATTCCCACCCCACCTGTCTCACCCATCATAACTCTACTCCCGCCCCACCCGTCTCAAGCCCCTCATGTCTCATGCCCCACCTGTCTAACTTTATTCACGCCCCACCTGTCTCACGCCCCACCTGTCTCACCCGTAATAACTCTATTCAAGCCCCACTTGTCTCACACCCCTCATGTCTCACACCCAACCTGTCTAACTCTATTCACGCCCCACCTGTCTCACGCTCCACCCGTCTTACTCTATTCACACCCCACCTGTCTTGTGTATCATAACTCTACTCCCGCCCCACCCGTCATAACTCTATTCACACCCCACCTGTCTCACCCATCATAACTCTACTCCCACCCCACCCGTCTCACGCCCAACCATTCTCACGCCCCTCATATCTCATGCTCCACCTGTCTAACTCTATTCCCACCCCACCTGTCTCACCCATCATAACTCTACTCCCGCCCCACCCGTCTCAAGCCCCTCATGTCTCATGCCCCACCTGTCTAACTGTATTCCCGCCCCACCCGTCTCACGCCCCACCCCTCATAACTCTATTCACACCCCACCTATCTCACGTACCACCTGTCTCACGCCCCACCCCTCTTACTCTATTCATGCCCCACCTGTCTCAGGTATCATAACTCTACTCCCACCCCACCCGTCATAACTCCATTCACACCCCACCTGTCTCACGCACAACCTGTCATAACTCCATTCACACCCCACCTGTCTCACCCCTTATTGCTCGGTGAGTAGAAGCAGTTGTTTCTGAAGTCTCTGACACTCCTAGTGTGTGTGTGTGTTTACCCCTTGTTGCCCGGTGAGGCGGAGCACTTGTTTCTGAAGTCTCTGACACTCCTAGTGTGTGTGTGT